>JABBWA010000090.1:0-192506 GCA_016628065.1 Suillus lakei | reverse complement strand
TTAGGGTATGGAGATCAACGTTGAAGGACGCGAGGAGCTGGCGGGACTCGAAAGCCCAGAGCATGATGGTACTCTCGTAAGAAGCACTAGCAAGGAGAGCACAGTCAAATGAAAGTGCTAGACCATTGATATCCTGTGTGTGCCCTTCGAAGGAAGCTCCGACAGTCTCCAGTGTCGACGCATCAAATTCGTAGATGGTACTGGCGACATCATTGGTAAAGGTGAATGCAGCCAAGATGTTTGGTTTTTGTTGTCCAGAACACTGGCACAGATATGACTCCGGCATCGCCAAATTCCCCTATCCTCACATTCCAACTTCCGTTTTTGAACATCCCAGACCTCAAGGCACCTCCCTGTACCTGGCCTCACTGCGAGCTTCTTTGAGTCTTGCGAGAATCGAAGTGCGCTCACCCAAGCGGCGCTCTCAAATGGACCACCAACGAGTTTCCCAGTGTCCAAGTCCCATATCCGCACCGTGAAATCTTTTGCCCCGCTCGCCAGCAGCGTGCTGTCCGCAGAGATATCAATGCAGATGATCTGATCTGAGTGGCCTTGAAATACTTGCACAATCCCCGTCTCAACCTCACAGGCTTTGAGCGCCGGACGATAGGGATCTCCACCAGCAGTGACAACCCATCTACCATCCCCTGATACCGCCACTGCCCATACATCCTCCTCGCAAACATCTCGCGCTCTCTCAATCTCTTTACCTGCCTTCAGATCCCACTGCCGAACTGTCTTATCCTGAGATCCGCTGATCATTCGCTCGCCGGCTGGAAAGTAGCATATAGACCGAATCAACTCTCCATGGCCCTCCAAAGTTGTTGACGGTGTCAGGGTCGATTTTGTGGCGGCTGTCTTCCTCGATATGGAAGCCATGGCTGTGTCTCCGCGAGCAACAGACACCCTTAGTAAGTAATCAAATACGGGAGAGGTATTCTCTGGATGACGATTGAAGGACCAGTGATGGTGAAAGATATTTCTCGATTTCATATTCAATTCCTATGCTAGAGCGTCAATCCCTTGCTTATTTCCCACCCGCCAGTAAGTTTCGTTTTGGATGCCAGCAGACGCGTTATTAACACTGTAGGACAATACGGAGACCACCTTTCCTCATCCCACAGTCTCAAACGTTCTCGAGTGCACACTCATCCAAGGCCTTCTCACCTCCCTGGCGCCCCACCAACTCACATAACCTTTCAGCATCGACTACTTTTACTTTGATCACCCCCTGATCACGACGTTCCGAACTTTGAATGTCTATGATATTCAGATCAACGAATGAGTGCCCATCCCCAGAATTCGACAGGCCGACAGCGATATGAAAATTATTGTGTAACGACCGTCACCGAGACCCACTCTCCAAGGTCGCTTCCGTGAAGTCTGACATATGACGAGGGCAGAGGTTATTTTGACAACAGTGCTGGTACTGGCAGAACACTGAATACTGCATCAGTGGGTTTCTCGGCCCGTGAAAATGGGATTTAACTGGCCTTGATTGAGGTCGTAGTGTGCTTCACCAATTAAGCAATACGGATGTAGTCTCCTGCAGTAGTTGATATCAGGATGCGGCCCCTCAAGTCTGCCGGAGAGGAATATATGCAGCTGCTGATTCATTCTGCGTGGAGAGACTAGTCAGACGAGTGAGTGCATGGAACAGAGAAACATACACGGCGTACAAGCTAATCCTGGTCGACAGCGAAGGTTCTCTGAGCATGCTAATTTCTGACGTCCTGGAACCAACAAAGAGTAAATTGAGAGGGCGTCCGCGTCGGGCTTCGCTAACGCTTGCGCTTTTGGCGTGTGTCCTGTGTGTTGGCACACATATATCACGCCTCGACTCGTCCGAATTGAACTGGCACAAAATCAACATAGGAGGCCAGAGTCGCTTCAACTGCTGGGCGTGACGAGAGTGGCAGCGGAGCTTGTAAATAGAGAGATGGGGAATCGCTGAATAAGAACGTACTTACAGGAGTGCTGACCAGGTGGAGATGGTAGACTGCGTGTCAGTATCAAAAACAGTGTGACATGTACGTTGCTGGCCCAGGCAAGTTAAGTTGGGTTCTTTGTATACTGACAGTAAGGCACCCACCAGCACCAGAACAACAGCTCGAGGCATGGGCAACCACCTAGATACAATTTATGTGAGCATTGATCTAGAATGAGATATGACACGTACTTGTTAAAAACTGCTCAGCGCCGGAATTGATGCAAATGTGCATCACTGTTGAGTTGGATTGTGTTTCCAGTGTATCTGCGCATCCTAAACCCTTCAACTCACCAACGGCAGAATGACAGCTTGAGACGCGGGCCACTACCTGGATACATTTTGTGAGGATGGAGTTAAAATGTGGTGCGGGACGTACCAATGGGCAACTAATCAGCGTTGGCAGGCATCGCTCAAAGACTACAACAGCAGCATGTGAGCGTACTGCATGCAAACGGTGTTCTTGCGTCTGGAGGTAGTACCATGCCACAGGCAGCACGTCCATAGACATCCAAATAAAAATGCGCTAACGACAGTCATACTTAGCAGAGGATCACACAACCTTAAACCTAACTGACTGGACGACATAACTCACATGGGACAGTAGCAGCAGCATAGCGACGAGAGAAGTCAGTAAATATGTTCCAAGTCCAGCTTTGAACTATCGCTATGACTCCCAAAACACCCCAATGCAAACGATGTGCTCAAAGAAGTAGGAGCTGCGTGTCGGAAGATTAACGCGATGGGTGTTGCTCTGCGGGTTGGACCCTGAGCCTGGTATGCGTAAAATGGAATTCATGGGTATGAGTAGTTCGTAACTTACTAGGGACGCGCTGGATGTCATTGATATCCCCGGCTCCTGACCCGAAATACTATAAAGAACGAGAGCAAGTATTCAAAGATACAACATGTATAGGTTCATAGAATAGCAAGTGCGGGAAACGGTGTGAGTACACTGAAGTTCCGGGAAAATGTCAACAAAACAGAACTAGAAGCAAAAACAAAACCGGTCGCTTCCATGCTCTCCGGTGGCAGGTTGTACTGCTGCGGCTGGTTGTTGTGAATCAGGGTTCGGTGAGGGAGGGTCGAAATATTCGTCGGGTACTATATCTTCGTCTTTCTTGGGAGCACCCGCTGCAGCGTTGCGCTACAACATGATGTATGAGACGTCGAATACAGGGAGAGAGGACCAACCAAACATACCTCTTTAGCCTGTGCAAGAGGAACATCGACGATATGAGGTTGTGCGTGATCTCCACGAACAGGCCACCAGGTTGATAGGTTGTGTATGCGGGATGTGAATGTGATGGGCGAGGTAGCAGACGATCGGGCAGTTGGCAATGGTCGAGACTGAAAGAATATAAGTCGATAATGTGATGACAGTAGCGAAACTCACATTCTCGCCGGGATTCATGCCAGAACGTGACTGAGTTGTAGTGTGCCCCGAGAGAGGGCGGGGTAAGGGCAACGTGGCAGAAAACTGTATCACGAATGTTGAGTCAAATGCAAAATAAACAAGACAAAGAAACATACATCTAAGGGATCACGAGGTTGGACGTGATGAGCAGGGGGTACTGCATTCATGCGAGGAGAGAAGTGAAGAAGTTTTCGGAGGCGAAGGAAAGTGGGTTGTTGCGGGTGTATTGTAGGTGGAGATCTCTGCGCCATAGGTATGGCGGATATCGGTGGTCTGCGGTGCCCGGCAGGAGGACGACGAGTTGCGTTGGACTGCAATAATAGCGACGGATGAGTGGTATTATGGGGAAATGAATGAGATGCACACATTTAGTAGATGGTTGAGGGTTGCTTTTTTGCGTGCAATGGTCTGTAAGGGAATGTTAGTACACGAACAGTAGATGTTTGCGGGGAATGCGTACGCGTGCCTGAGCAAGGATATTGGGTGGAGTATCGCAGATGAAGATCTTGTCCTCAGTATGTGTTGTGTAAGCCAGCTGGCGGGAGTCGGGTGAGAGGATAAGTTCATAAGGATTTTGAACGTTGAAGGAAGCGAGGAGCTGGCGGGACTCGAAAGCCCAGAGCTTGATGGTGTTGTAGGAAGCACTGGCGAGGAGAGTACCATCAAATGAGAGTGCTGGACCATACCCTTCGAAAGGAGCTCCGACAGTCTCCAGTGTCGACGCGTCAAACTCGTAGATCTTGATGTCACCATCCGACTCGGGGTCTAGGGTTAAGTTGAATGAGGCTATGATAGTTTTGTTCTTGTTTGTCCAGAAAACCGGCGAAATGTTGACCGAGGAGGAATTTACAACTGGTTTCCCTATGCTCACATCCAATTTCTGTTTTTGAACATCCCAGACCTCGAGGCACGTCCCCACATCGAATTTGATTGCGAGCTTCTTTGCATCCGAGGAGAATCGAACTCCGCCCACCCAACCAACGCCCCCGAATGGACCAGCCACGAGTTTGCCAGTGTCCAAGTTCCATATCCGCGCTGTACCATCTTGTGAGCCGCTCGCCAGCAGCGTGCTGTCCATAGAGATATCAATGGAGTAGATGCCACGTGAGTGTCCTTCAAATGTTTTCACAATCCCCGTCTCAACCTCACAGACTTTCAGCTCCCCATGCCCGAACCCTCCACCAGAAGTGACAATCCATCGACTATCCCTTGATACCGCCACTGCCCATACTTCCTCCTCACAAACACCCCGCGCTTCCTCAATCTCCTTGCCTGTCTTCAGATCCCATTGCCGAGCAGTCTTATCCTGAGATCCGCTGATCATCCGCTGGCCATCTGGAAAATAAGATATGGATGGAATGTGCCTTCCATGACCCTTCAAAGTTGTTACCGGTTTCAGAATTGCTTTCGTGGTGGCTACCTTCGTCGATGTAGCAGCCATAACTGCGTCTCCGCGAGTGAAACCGTAAAGTAGCCAAGTATGGGAAAGGTATTCGTTGGATGCGTTCAAAGGTGAGGTCTCCTGGTGTCGGTGTGCTATACGACTGACGCTGACAGATTCGAAGATCTGCCCCTGGTAAAGCCAAGTATCAGTTCATCCACGTTGGAAATCCAGATGAGATATTGGTGTTACCGAGAGGTTAGTAGCGAAGAGCTCGAAGAGCGACGAAGTGTTGAATGTGAGTAGCTGTAGGCCTTAGGCGCCGTCTTACATATATATGCAAACACGCCCCCTCTGCATGGCATCTGTGCACTGCACCCTGAATCCTTCCATCATTTGCTTCTCCTCGCTTCTCGGCTCACAGCCATAGACAAAGTCACTGTCATTATTAAATCGTCAAATCTGTTTTCCTTTTCCTACCCAATGATAGGCAACAAAAAATTTAAACTTTATCGTTACTCGTTCGTCAGTTTCGCATTAGACGCATGAACATCTAGGGAAATCGCCTCCCCTCATCCCATTGTATCAAATTGTTCTGATTACCCGCACATGCAACGTCGCTGACACGTGGATGTTTCGGCCGCTGTGCTGTTTGTCTTTGACCACGCCTCAGCCACCTTATGAATTCATGATGTCACTTCTAATCTTTCAGTATTTCTCTAACGCTGAGATGAAGTGTTCATCCACAGAATTCCAGATTGACGTTGTCATACTTCTGCTTGTAGGAAACCGGAAGCTTGCTGCAACATTTCGTAACCTGTACCCAAGCCAATGTCCATCCACATCACCCAGATGGATCACAAGACGTCCAGTGCGCAGTCGAGGGTTAGACAGCCAGATATTCGTATCTAAGACGAGGAAGATACAATACATCTGCGAACGAGAACAGCGGCACAAGTCAGTCTAGGCATTTATGACAGCAATTGGCACCCTGTAGGTTGCCTGTAGACTGCGTGAGTGTGTCCGCGTTGCAAATGGTGCGGCATGTACGTCACTGGTGCTAGCGAGTTGGATTAGCTTTCCTGAGTCATGCCATCGAAATCCCACTCCAACTCACCAGCGCCAGAATGACAGCCTGAAGTGTGCGCTGCAACCTGGATACATTGTGTGTGAGCACGATTTTAGAATGTGATGTGGCGTCGACGATGTCAACGAAACCGATTCACTCAACTATGGTTCTTCTCTTCCTTTTTCCGGGGTTCAATGGTTGAAGGCGATCTGGAGATCCAGGATTTTCGATTTTGACCCCCAAATCAGCAGTATGGTGATGAGCAGGAAGAACGTGTTATTATCCCGCATCCTATAGAATAAGGGCAACTTTGGTCCACTCGCCAGGGAAATTTTGCTTTGCACTCAACACGCTAACAGCCACGCGCAGGAAGACAGCCGCAAGGACACAACTGATTCTTGAAAAGGTCGATAATATGCTTTGCATGAACCTGAAGATCGGTAGTCACGCCATTGCACATAATCGAAAGCGCAACGGTCTGAGATGAATCTGTTTCACTATACGTCCGTCAATGAGTGATAACAACCAACTTACTCATCGTGGCACCTCTTTCGGTCCCTCAACATCCAATGTCCACTCGCACAGCGGGACGTGAGCGTGCTGCATGCAAAGGGAGTTTCTCCGTCTGAAACACAGCGCGCTCCAGGGATCCTGAATGAGACCGTCCTGACAACACTCGTGGTCAGCATCACATCGCAAACAAAGCCACCTGAACTTGGACTCAATCTTACAATGAAACAACGAGGACGTGTTTGAGGTCCAACAATGATTTGGACGAAAACATTGCAATTTCCCAAACACCCCAGCGAAACACGGTGGTGGGAGAAGTAGGAGCTGCAATTGGAGCACGCAAAAAGAGGTGGATGAATTCATCATCACTCATGCAGTTACCAGGGAACCTTGTGCAGATGAGCGGTGAGAGCCTGGTGAGTTATTTGAGTGAAACTTTGACGCAGGTGCCGAGCTTATGTGTTTGTCGTTGTTTGGCATGCAGGTGTACTGGACTCGGAGGTTGCCCGTTGCAAATATTTGTATTCCACCATACAGGGCAAGAAATTCAAGGTAAACGCGAAGACGACAACTCGTCAAAGTCAGTCCGCAAACCCTTTTCAAAGGCATACCCGCCTAGCTAGGCCTACACCTAAATCCCTCCAAATCCGGTACCTCCGCATCATCAGCCACCCCCACCCAAACACGCAACAGACTTTAGGCTACTTAAAGGCTAAATCCAACCTCCACCAACCACACGTCGCTGACTCCACCATAGACAGTTTTTCCGAATCCGAGTCAGATGCACAACCATGCACGCTTTCGAGTAGGATGGAACAGAGACACCTCTTGCGTTCTGCTCGAAAATGCGCTGTGTTGCAAATAAAAATGCCTTATGACAGACGAGCACCTGTGAAAATTCAACTTGTCTCTTAGATTTAACAATGAACAACACACTGCCATGTGTTGCCGATTTCGAGCCTCCTGTGGTCAGACGACTCAGACTAGAAGTCACAACGCGAGACTTCAAAACTTCATCCCATTTGAGTCATTTTATACTCGTAATGTTTTTGCCTCGCTCTCCACCTAGAAACTGACACCTCCTTATTTCCATTTCGCAACATTTAGTGAGGTTTGGTAGGTCCAGGACCAGCGCTTGTTTTATGTGACAGCTCTTTGCGCAACTTCAGGTACTTACTTCTCCATTAATATTAATATAGTATCCTTCACTGACATCGTCACACCAATTCTTGATAGCAAGCAAAACGCTCATCCGACCTCAGGCACTTGGTACATGTCGCAATGTCGATAAATGTCTTCAGCTGGCGTTCTATGATCCGAACCCAGGTATGATCGGTCTCAACTTCCCGAGGATCAACAAATAGTGCTGGCGCTAATATGCAGTATCTTAGCTCCGGAGAAGGTAAACCAGCGTCAACATGTTTGGTCGTACAATCTGCGGTGAGTACTCACCCTCATCCCAATGCAATCAGACCCTAGGAGCTGGTATGCTGTGGTCATCGCGTTTTCTTCGAATGTCGCGCTGATAGCGTCTGTCAATGGGTAACCCAGCTCAATCTATCCGTTGTTTCAATTTGTTTCTGTTATTTATATAAGCTGTGTTTGTACATAGAACTGACGAAATATTCAGATAAGTTCCTCTCAACTGTCGATGGTCGACGGTCTCTTCACTCGCCAGCCGGATTCATCACCCAATGCCCAATTGTCTCCTCCTATATTTCCCACATGGATTCAGTAACCCCCTCGTCCACTCCACCGAATCATGCTCAGTCAGACCCAACCGCTCTTTATGATCTCGTCATGCATATAATACCCTACGGGCCCCACCTCAATCCCACATCATTTTCTCCACCAACGCCACCATCACAGCCACTACAGCCCCATTGCGTGCACTATCACGCCTCTGTTTCGAACTTTGGAATACAGATGATGTCTTCCCGCATCTCCACGATAACGACAACATCCTCGTTGATCGTGCTGCATATGGGGTCACTGTGGGAGGAGCGTCGAAGGGATTGAGGATATGGGTCGTTCTGATGGGTGGCGCTATGTACAGTGAGCATTTGGATTGTACCTTACAGTTCAATATGATTTTACGCTAAGACGTGTAAGTCAACTGCATAGACATGTATAGACATTGGATTGCTTAGAGAAGAAATACTAAACGAGCGATACAGACGACATAAACAACATAATACCACATATTTGAACATCCCACACTGGTGTCAACGATCAATGCTATAACCTAAACAACGAAACTAAACGAAGCCCTCCAAGCACAAAGAATTAATTCCCATGCAACACACCAAACCCGTACGACACATTCAAATCGCCGCCGCTTCATTCTCATGACGCTGGATGTGCCCCCGCACGCTGTTTTTCGCCAATATTACAGGTTTGTGTTTTTTTAGACACTTCGGGTATAGACATTTATATTTGATGACGCCGTCCTGTTCGACTCGTTCCTGATGATAGCCGTCAGCGGGATGGCGAGAATCAAAGAAATGAATTGGACTCACAAAATTGCGGTCGAAATCAGCAGGACAGTACGGTGGGCCTGGCGTAGACCGCGCCGAGCTTCCCGCAGCTGCGCCTACCCGTGCCTGTACTAGAGGATAGTGCGACGACGCTGAAGCCGTAGCCTCGGGGGGTGGGAAACCTTGAGACCCAGCGTGGGGTGGTGTGGGGCCTTGAAACTGAGGGTGGGGTGGCGGCGGGCCCTGAAACTGAAGGTTGGAGAGTGAAAACCCTTGAAACGCAACGTGGGGTGGTGGGGGGCCATTAAACCGAGGCTGGGGCGGCGGGGCCCTGAAACTGAAGAGCAGGTGGTGGAGGGCCCTGAAACGCAAAGTTGGGGGGTGGGAAACCTTGAAACTCGGCGTGGGGTGGGCCCCGCAACTGATGCTGGGGGGGATGGGGTGGGGGGCCTTGAGGTCGAAGCCCCCGGTGGGGTTGGTCTTGGAGCTCATCTCGAGGCAGGCCTGGGATCGATCTGTTGCCCATTTGAGCAGCGTCCCCGATGTGGAATGCTTGATATAAACTGTTGGTGGTGCCAGACGCTAGCCTATGGAAGGACCAGATGAGTGGCAACAGGTGAAACGTACAAGAGTAACTTACAATGATTAAGCTAGAGAGTAGACGTGGAAGTGAAAATGCGATGAATGATGAAAGAGGAGGAAAGAGACGAGAGTAGCAGTATTTAAACTGTTGGAACACCTGCCACAAGGAAATAAAACTCATGACTTTTCCACAACTTGTCACCCAGCACAGAATGTCCACAGACCTTTCATGTGCGTATATTGTGGCAACGGACAATAGTACAACGTGCAGGCCACCCGGATATTCTTCCACACGCCTGTGTGGATATTCCATTAGGTCGAGAAGAATGCCATGACTTATTCACAAACATTGAGCGCAACACGAGGGATCTCAATTTTAGAGTACTCTCCCCCTTGGCTAGGCATGTTCTTCGCGCACCTTGACCTGTTTCTGCAGAGGCTGCTGGCAGACATTGACATCCAAACATACTCAAGAGTCTAATTTATCAAATTTATCAATCTAGACGCATTGGACAGGAAATCGCATGCCAATTGATACCTACAATATATATTTGACCAACCACCAATATAACGATGCGTCTCTCTGAAGCGTTTAAGTCGCGTTGCGTCTTCGGGCCAGGAACAGGCCACAAGGGTCCACGCGGACATCTCTGTCACTGTGCTCAATGAGCACCCCACATGACAGCCTGATATACTTTCTCAGTGTCTGCCAGCGTCCTGTGTCCTGTGGAACAGGCCAGATCACATCAAGGGAATACGCGAGCGAAGGTGAAGGGAAGAGACGTGCCATCAAGTCAAGTGCGACGTAATCCGGTCTCATGAATCGCCTCGCAGATGTAGTTTACTTTGTGGAGGGTAAGGCCACCGCGCACCTGCATAATTTGGTGAGTGCTGGCCATTGACTTGACGTTGGATGATTGTTTGCCCGCCGTAGGCTTGAGCATTCCTACGACAGATTAAAGTGTCTGTATTTCCAAGAAGTCCCAGCGAAACGAGACAAGCACAGTATAAAGGGTCTTCACAAGCTAACATGGTTCTCTCGACTCTTAAGCGCCCAGATGGTCAGGATGCGTGGAGAACGATACACATTTTCGTGCATATTCTCGCACCTTCAACACATCCCAGTAGGTGTTTTTTTGGTGCGCACTAGGTCACCAAAAGCGAGGCGACTGACTCCATCCCACTCAGAAAGGACGCTAACTGACGCAAATGCAAATCAAAATAATTACCATTGTTCCCTTGTAAGGCGCAAGGTTCTGATCGAGTGTCATGTAAACCACCTTCTAGATGCTATCGCTATGTCACCGAGTCAGTGTCTGCACCCTTCCCTCCCACGAAAACTCAACTCATTGGTCAACCTCGTGGATCACAAAGGTATTGCTTCAATACGGACTTGTCCACGTCCTGCAAACTGATGAACATAAGACTCCGCAAGGATAGAGCAGGGAGGTTGAAGTTGAGGAGAAAGGAGATGACCATCGCGTAGATATGTCCCCTATCGGCAGACTGGACCGTCCTATGTTTATATGTATGTCAGCGTGGGTGTCCATCCAGATGGCGTACACGTGGTTGTATTCTCTGTGGTCCAATATCAGCCCTGTGGAAAGAGTACTGTTTAAACGGAGAAACTCACGTCCGGGTGTCTGAGATAGTGCCCATAGCTGAGACATTCAATGGTCATCGCCAATGGTGACAGGTGTGCCTCGGCGAATTAACTTACGATGGGTTGCATGTCGTTGCGTGTCGGGGAGGGGATGTGCTGAACCGCATGTGGATAGGGTACTGGTTGATGTTAAACCTATCCATTCTTGTCTGATATCACACCTTGGGTGAGCCTTTCACTGTGTCGTACATAGCCACCTTATACAGTATGATTTTTCGAGCGCCAACATTTTCGAAACATTCATATGAAATTAATAATGGTGGTGGATCATCGTGGATGGCGGTGAAAGTATCTTACCGGTCTCAAGTCAGTCTTTCATGAGGGATAATATGGTTATGTGGCGACTCGTTTAATCAAGACTGGAACATCATGAGGTGTAGCGATATGGTGAGTTAGTTGTGTAAGAAAACACGCTCAAATGGTAAGCAGAGACAGCATGGTGGTGGAGAACAGGATCATGGACGTTGCTTTGATCTGTGTTTGCTGTTGTTTGATATACTGGTTGTGCTTTGAGAAGTGCACTGCAGCAAATTATAATTTCAGCTGTATCGTTTCTACTGACCTTATTTCTGTCTGTGTTTTTACATGGAACCAGCAAAAGATTCCTCTCTACAATGGTCTTCCGTCTCTCCACTCGCCAGCCGTATTCCTCATCCAATGCCCAATTTCCCTCCTACATTTCCCACACGGACTCGCCAGTAACCCCCTCATCCACTCCACCGAATCATCCTGAGCCCGACAGACCCAACTGCGCTCTATAACCTCGCGTATACGGTATGCTCTGCTCCTCCACAAACTCCCACCTCGTATGACCAACCATAGATGGCGTTTCCAACACACCCGTGTGACGTAGACATGCGTTCGCGACCCACTCGAGAACGTGTAAAAACGCGGTCGCAGACCAATACCCACCTAAACAATGTAGAGATGGGTCTCTTGTGCATGGGGGTGCGTGTGACAGTGCGCAAAGGAAACCGAAGCAGGGTAGGCTCCATGTCATTAACAGCCGATATTTTTGACCGCAAGCCTCCGGGCTATTTGTTTTGGCTGTAGTGTTGGCTTCCAGCAGTAAGCATCGGAAGGAAGGAACGACTACTTTCAATCGTCTATAGTGTCTCCGCCCGGGGATGCCAGTTTGTTACATAGAGTCACAGCAGCCATGTCAAGGAGGAGTTCCAGGCCGCGCTTGAATGTGCTGTAGCTTGATTACGTGTCTATGCTTATGTAGGACGGATATCTACAACGAACAGATGGGCTGGAAGGACCACCCAGAAACACAATTCTTTCAGGATATCTGGCCTGTCGTGCATGGTACTTATGTACGTTCCTGGGTACATCTTGATCCATACGATGGCCATGGTGTGTTTTATGACTGCTCGTCCTACAGACGCTAACGGTCTCAAATGACTAGGCATATTTTTCTGAAGTCAACCTTCTTGACCATGGAAGACGAGCTAGCGACTCCAGGGACCACGGCTGAGAAGATTCAGGTGCTCTGCGAACATATCTCAGACTTCCGGACTACGAAGACCTGGATCAGGCTTCCACCAAGTATACGCCTCGGCTCTCGTGTAACATATAAGTATGGGACCCGGTCACCCATGACCTGCGTTCATAGCTAAAGTTCCAATAGTAATCAGAGAGTCTCAAATGTCAGTCTTGGCGGAGAACGAGCGTGTGTCCATTCATGACAGGTGCAGATATTTCAACTTCCCTTTTCAAAATTCCCGTCTGAAGCTTGAATATCTAAACTGTATAACCTATTGTCAATGTACTTGAGTGAGGATTCGACAATTTTCACTCTTCTAAAATAAATCGTTCTACACAGAAATACAAGTGAACATGGCATCATAAAGCTGCAGGTACACTGCGAGACACGACAGAAGAGATGTTCAATGGATGTCATATTTATGAAGACTGCCCCTCTAGGTGTTTGCCGGATACCGCAAGGCGAGATGGTCCTGCTTCTGGCTGTGGCTGACGAGCCACAGTTTGCAACTCAATTTTTTCGTGCTGGACCCTAAAAGACCGTATTAGTAAAGTAATTTGTGAACGAATAAATATTTATACCTGAGAGGGGGCATGGCGACTCGATCATGGATATTTCCCACCTCTTCGTCGTCGTCCTCAAGCTCGTCATCATATATTGGCCGTGGATCCTGCTTCTTCTCCTTTTTCTGGAACCAGCTAAGGCAGAAGAAGAGCACATACGGTCGTTTCCCGTCATCTACACCAACAACATCACCCTAGCGAATGGCATGGTCAGATCTTACGAATGCAACGAAATCGTAGAAAACAAACATAGGTAGCTTGTCCGAGTGGAACATCGACAACTTGCGCGGTGTTCTGTGTCGGTTCGCGCGCCTTTTGCTTCCCCTTGTTTGACGAGGACCAAATAGGATTGAAAAATGCTCTGCCATCAGGCACGGGAGTCGACGGAAGGCTTTCCCCATGGGGGAGATTGGGAGGTAAGGGCGATGTAGCAGGAAACTACGGCGAGAGTGTTGAATCAACTGTAAACGAAGCAAGAAAAAGATACATACATCTAGAGGACCACGAGGCTGAAAGTCATTCTGAACAGGAGGGATTGCCGTTGTGTGAGAAGAGAAGGGAAGAACTTTGCTGAGGCGAAGAAAAATGGGCTGCTGCGGGTCTATTGTAGGCAGAGGTCTCTGCACTATAGGTATGGCAGGTATTGGTTGTCTGTGACGCCTGGCAGGAGGACGGCGAGTTGCGTCCGACTGATTTGATAGCAAATGATGAGTGATTTAACAGGTAAAAGAATGAGATGCGCACAGTTAATAGATTGTTGAGGGTTGACTTTTTACTTGCACTGGTCTGTAAGAAAATGTTAGCACACAAATAGTAGATGTTTGTGGGGAATGTGTACCCTGGCCTGAGCAAGGACATCGGGTGGAATGTCGCATATGTGGATCTTGTAATCATCTTTGGTGTATGTCGTGTAAGCTAGTTGGTGTGAGTCAGGTGAGAGGATAAGGGCCATAGGATTCTGAACATCGAAGGAAGCGAGGAGCTGGCGGGACTCGAAATCCCAGAGCTTGATAGTATTGTCTAGGGCAGCACTAGCGAGGAGAGTGTGGTCAAATGAGAGTGCTAAGACCATAGATAGTGCTGGTGTGCCCTTCCCAGGGAGCTCCGACAGTCGCCAGCGTCAATGCGTCAAACTCGTAGATCATCTTGGTGTCGTCATCCAAGTCTGCAGTGAAGCTGAATGCAGCTATGATGTTTTTGTTATTGTTTGTCCAGAACACTGGCGTAAGTGTGGCCTCGGAGGGTTTACGGGGTTTCCCTACTCTACCATCCAATTTCTGTGATTGGACATCCCAGACCTCAAGGCCCGTCCGCGTTTCTAACCTCACTGCGAGCTTCTTCGAATCTGTGGAGAATCGAAGTGCGCCCATCCAACCAATGGCCCAGAACGGACCAGCCACGAGTTCGCCGGTGTGCAAGTTCCATATCTGTGCTGTATAATCGGCCGACCCACTCGCCAGCAGCGTGCTGTCCGCAGATATATCAATGCAGTTGATCATCTGTGGGTGTCCTTCAAATGTTGTCACAATTCCCGTCTCAACCTCACAGGCTTTCAGCTCCGCATGATCTTCATCTCCACCAGTAGTGATAACCCATCGACCATCCCTTGATACCGCCACCGCAAACACCATCCCCTCGCAAACAGTCCGCGCTTCTTCAATCTCCTTACCCGCCTTCAGATCCCATTGACGAGTGGTCTTGTCCCAAGATCCGCTGATCATTCGCTTGCCGTCTGGAAAGTAGGACATGGATGGAATTCTGTCTCCATGACCCTTCAAAGTTGTTACTGTTTTCAAAATTGATTTCATGGCGGCTGCCTTCGTCGATGCGGAAACCATAGTTGCGTCTCCGCGAGTGAAATCGTGAAGTAGTCAAGTATGGCAAATGTATTCGTTAGATGCGTTCAAATGTGCGAAGGTAACGTCTCCTGGTGTTGGTGTGCTACAAGACTGAGGTTGGCAGCGATTTGAAGATGGGTCCCCTAGTAAAGCCATATGTCAGTTCATCCGCGCTGGAACTCCAGATCAGGATTTGGGGTTACCGAGGAATTCGAAGGGAGATGAAGTCTTGAATGTGAAGTGGCATTGCCGCCTTGGATATACACTCTAATACGCTTCCTCTGCATGGCCACAGCTGTGCATTACGCCCTGAATCCATTCGTCATTTCTCCTTGCTTCTCGGCTCACAGCCAAATCACAGCCATTACTAAAGTGTCAAACCGTTTCTATTCAATTCCACCCCACGATGAGCGACAAAACATTCAAATCTAAATTGTTGCTCATTCATTGGTTCTGCTTTGGACGCTTGAACATTTACAGAGACCATTCCGTCGTATCAAGCTGTTCTGAGTACTCGCACACGTAACGTTACAACACGCGGCATCGGCCAGTCCAGCATTGACAGCAACTGGGTCATCGGTAGTTGAGAGCTGCTGCAGCGACACATTACGAACCAATGCATGAGACTTCGACGATAGTGGTAAAAATGAACTAACACTAATTTACCTGCGAGAATAGGTGGCTGTGGTTTTCCAGTGCTAGCGAGTTGGACCGTGGTTATTGTGTGTCGAAACACAACACCATGACTCAACTCATCGGTGTCTCAACCGCAGGTATGTCAGACCCCGGTACATTATGCGTGAAGTACATACTGATCAGCAATAAATATCAGAGGGCGGATTCGCATCAACTGCTCGTTGAGCATACAAAGGGAGTGCAGCAGAACCACCAAACTGACAGAAGGTGGTGGACTGCATGAGAGTGCGTTCGCGTCGAAATGGTGGGGCATGGACATCACAGGCACTGGGGGGTTGGGTTGTATTTCAATGAACAGCAAATCGAAATGTCCTCGACTCACCAGCGCCAGAATGAGAACCTAAGACATGCGCGACGACCTGGATACAAACAATGTGAACATTGGTTTGGAATGTGATGCGGCATGTGCATCGCTAGCCCTGGCGAGTTGAATCGATTTCTGGAAAGTTTCCCGTGCATCTGCACACGAGTCCCTCTAACACACCAACGCCAGAACGATAGCTCGAGATATGGCACATATGTTGCTGACGCTGGCGAATTTCCAGTGCATCTGCGCACCAGAGGTCAGTGGTACCGCAAAGCAACGAGGTGCCCAGAGTCAGAGTAAGTGTCTTACTGGTTTCAAGTCAGTCTGCTTGAATAAGTGTATGAGAGGTGGTACGTTGAGATTGAGAGTTATAAAAAGATCGACGGGATACTTGCAATGTTCAATCGAGTATATGCAGAGGTGGACAAAACCAAGTTACTGCGGAAGATTGCCATGCACTAGAGAGAGTGAGTTAGCTGAGTGCATGAAAAAAAACACTTTAGCACCATGAAAATGAGGAAGCAGTATCTGCCCTGCGTCGAGACATGGCTTCCTCACTCCAACAACATGGCATGGCCATGGAGATAGACTCCAATCACGATGGATGACAGGATGAGCAAACATTTCGATCTGTGTTTGTCGTTATTTGGTTTGACCCCGATGAGGGGTGCGCGCCTGAGATCAGAATTTCCTGGCTTCCAGATAGCTATTGTCATCGATATTTTGTTTACAAAGCTTTCTACACCAACCCAACCATGAGAAAGATTCAGATCAAACATTTTTTTTCTCTGGCCTCTTCACAACGCCTCTTCGACCATTGACAGCGTTTCCGAATCTATACCCGAGTCAAATGCACACATTTCCTCTAATAGGGTCGGACGTCTTCCTTGTTCAATGGATAATTGGTAGAAACACATACTGTACAATGGTATTGTTGGTGCTCAACCTACTGGATGGATATTGTGCATGTCCTTGATTCCTAAGCCAAAATATCATGGAGGAGTCCAGGGATACAAGCAACATATGTATCCACGTTCGTGAGATAATGCATGCGAGGAGTGACAAGAATGAAACTGAACTGCGCGGAGTTGAATGTCAACGAAAGAACTCTAGAAGCAGAAACATAACCGGTCGCCTTCATGCTCTCTGGTATTGGTCTGCACTGCTGCAACTGGTTGGTGTGAATCAGGGTTCGGTGAGGGAGGGTCGAAATATTCATCGGGTACTATATCTTCGTCTTGCTTTGGAGCACCCGCTGCGACGTTGCGCTACAAAATAATGCCTGAGTCGTCGAATACAGGGAGAAAAACTAACCAAACATACCTCTTTAGCCTGCGTGAGAGGGGCATCGACGATATGTGGTTGTGCATGACATCCACGAACAGGCCACCAGGTTGATAGGTGGTGTATGCGGGCCGCAAATGTGGCAGGTGAGGTAGCAGACGATCGGGCGGTTGGCAATGGTCAAGACTGAAAAAATATGAGTTAAAAATATGATGACAGTAGCGAAACTCACATTCTTGCCGGATTTCATATCAAATCGTGACTGAGTTGTGATGTGTCCCGAGAGAGGACGGGGTAGAGGTAACGCAGCAGAGAACTGCAGCATGAGTGTCGAGTCAAATGCGAAACAAAGAAGACAAAGAAACATACATTTAGGGGATCACAATGTTGGATGTGATGAGCAGGGGGTACTGCATTCATGCGAAGAGAGAAATGAAGAAGTTTGCGGAGGCGAAGGAAAGTGGGTTGCTGCGGCTGTAGCATATGTGGAGGTCTCCGCACCATAGGTATGGCAGATATCTGCGGTCTGCGGTGCCCGGCAGGAGGACGATGAGTTGCGTTGGACTGTAATGATAGCGATGGATGAGTGGTGTTATGAGAAATGAATGAGATGCGAACATTCAGTAGATTGTTGACGGTTGTCTTTTTGCGTGCAATGGTCTGTAAGGGAATGTTAGCACACAAACAGTAGATGTGTGTGGGGAATGCGTACACGAGCCTGAGCAAGGACGTCCGTTGGAGTATTGCAGATGCAGATCTTGTGATCACCTTTGGTGTTTATCGAGTAAGCTAGCTGGTGTGAGTCGGGTGAGAGTGTTGGAATATCCAAGCGAGCGTCCTCGTGTATGACGCATGTAGTACACGCGGCAGATAGCTTATATACCCAACTAGTTACAGTAGTCTACTTTGTGTGTCGGATTTATATCAACTGTCGACAGGAATCTATTCCATTGCTCATCGTCTCGTATTTCTCACAGAGAGAACAAGTCTAAGAGGATCCTGAACATTGAAGGAAGCGAGGAGCTGACGGGACTCAAAAGCCCAGAGCTTGATGGTCTGGTCGTGGGACGTGCTAGCGAGGAGAGCACTATCAAACGAGAGTGCTAGACCGGTGACAAGGTCGGTGTGCCCTTCAAATGGAGCTCCGACAGTCTCCAGTGTTGATGCGTCCAACTCATAGATTGTCTTGGGGTCATCATCATCCTCGGTGAAGTTGAATGCAGCTATGATGTTGTTGTTCTCGTTTGTCCAGAAAACTGGCGAAAATGTGGACCCCGAGGATTCATGGGGTTTCCCTATCATCACATCCAATTTCTGTGATCGGACATCCCAGACCTCAAGGCACTTCCTGGTGTGTGACTTCATTGCGAGCTTCTTTGAATCCGAGGAGAAGCGAATTGCGCCCACCCAACCAACATCCCTGAACGGACCAGCCACGAGTTTGCCAGTGTCCAAGTTCCATATCCGTGCTGTACCATCTTCTGAGCCGCTCGCCAGCAGCGTGCTGTCCGCAGAGATATCAATGCAGAAGATCATACGTGAGTGTCCTTCAAATATTTTCACAATCCCCGTCTCAACCTCACAGGCTTTCAGCTCCGTCAAACGATCGAAATCTCCACCAGCAGTGACAACCCACCGACTATCCCTTGATACCGCCACTGCCCATACGTTCTCGCAAACACCCCGCGCTTCCTCAATCTCCTTGCCTGCTTTCAGATCCCATTGGCAAGCGGTCTTATCTCGAGGTCCGCTGATCATTCGCTTGCCATCTGGAAAGTAGGATATGGATCCAATCCACTTTCCATGACCCTTCAAAGTCGTCACCGGTTTCAGAATTGATCTTGTGGCGGCTGCCTTCGTCGATGTAGAAGCCATGGCTGCGTCTCCATGAGAGAAGCCGTGAAGCAGCCTAAGTACGGGAAAGGTATTCTTTGGATGTGTTCGAAGGTGAGGTCTCCTGGTGTCAGTGTGCTATACGACTGACGCTGACAGTGATTCAAAAGTGGGCTCCCTGGTAAAGCCAAATGTCAGTTCATCAACGTTGGAAATCCAGATGAGATTTGGTGTGCTGTAGGCCTGACGTTGACCGTTAGTCGAAGATTCCCAATGAGCTTGAGAGTGCTGTACCTCAGGTAGAGCTGATTGACAGTTCACCCACGCTGGAAGTTTAGATGACAGTTGATATCACCAAGAGAGGTTAACAATGCTAGAGAAGGAAGAACTTGACAACCTGAGCCAACTGTCGTCCTTTCAAGATGTGCTATGTCTCGAATTTGTTGTCGACTCACAGCCTCTCACAGCCATGAGAAGTTCCTGGCTAGGGCGTCAATCCAGTTTGTATTTCCCACCCGCCAGTGTTGCTGTGTGCTTGTGAGTGGTGTATACCTGGAGACATTCGATATGGTGTAGCATTCACCCTGTAGCATTCAACTTTAAGCTTGATTGCAGCCTCGTTTTGGAGCCCAGCGGACGCGTGAACAATGGCGGTTGAACATTGCATGGAGACCACCTTTCCTCATGCCATCCTCTCAACCATTGTCATCCTTCCACTTTCCCAACTAACCGACAGAACCTTGAAGAGGTGTATGAGGAGGCTGTCGAGAGCTGTACATAGGTGTTTCATCCTGGCAGTATGCTCAAGGACTGCCGGATCATAACGACTTGACAATGCTCATAGTCAGCATAGCGTACTTGAAACATCCCGAGCCCATCTAACCTTAGACGCGACAATGCACATCGGCAATAGCAACAACACAGCGGTGAGAGAGGGGGAAAGGATTGATGTATTTAACGTCCAGCAATTATTAGAGCAATCGTCATTGCACTGGAAAATCCCAACCCAGGCGTGAGTTGCGTGAGAGGGTGAAGCAGGTGGACTACATGAGGGAGTGTCAGCGTCATACGTGGAATAACATATGCATTGCGAGCGTTGGCGAGTTGGAGAGCGAGCACTGTATGGTTATTCATACAGATCACCACACTTCAACTCACCAGCGTCAGAAAGAGCGTGGACGCGACCACCAAGATATATATTAGCAGACAGCTGTTCAAACATGCGGCGTGTGCTTGTTAGCGAAAAAGGGTGTCGGCGGGCAGAGTGGTATTACTACTCACCATTATGAAGTGGCACTTTGGCGTGCACAAGACAAGGACGACCGCCATGAGTGAACGAGATATTGATGACACGGTGAGCAGAGGGATGATGCCCTCTGGGCATGTGCAGTGAAAATTTGACGATACCTCACCTCTCTGACATTCGACGTTATGTAGGCTCATCTGGGGGAAAGACGGGGAGGGAAGAAGTTTGCAATGGGGTATTTCAAGGCTGGCACTGATTAATGCTTTGCCATTGATACTGCAATGTAAACAAAGTGCTCAGAACATGGAAGTTGAGCAGAGAAAGTATCTTACTGGTCTCAAGTCAGTCTTTTATGATGGTTGCATGAGGGATAATATGGTTATGTGGCGACTCGTTTAATCAAGACCGGAACATCATGATGTGCAGCGATATGGTGAGTTAGTCATGTAAGAAAACACGCTCAAATGGTAAGCAGAGACAGTATGGTGGTGGAGAACAGGATCATGGACTTGCTTTGATCTGTGTTTGTTGTTGTTTGGTATATTGGTCGTGCTGGACGCGTTGACCTCGAGAACTTGAAGTGCATGCCGCAGTTTCATGGCTTTTAGCTATATTGTTATCGTTTCGACCGGCCTTCTGTTGTTCCAATTTATTTCTGTTGTCTACAAGCTGTGTTTTTACATGGAACCAACGAAAGATTCAGATAAGTTCCTCTCTATGATGGTCTTCGATCCCTTCACTTACCAGCCGGATTCCTCACCCAATGCCCAATTACCCACTCCTATATTTCCCACACGGACTCGCCAGTAACCCCCTCGTCCACTCCACCGAATCATCCTGAGCAGACCCAACCGCCCTCTATGACCTCGTCATGCATATAATACCCTCATCCACCTCCGTCCCACATCATTTTCTCCACTAACACCACTCTCACCGCCACTACAACCCAATTGTGTGCGCTGTCACGCCTCTCTCTTCGAACTTTTGAATACAGACGATGTCTTCCGAAGGGTATGTTCCACGTCCATTAACGACTGCAAGTCTCTGGACGTTTTTCTTTTCTGCGGTGTCGATTTCTAGTGGTAAGCATTGGAAAGAAGGAACAATTGCCTTCATTCATCCATGGTGGCTCCACCCAGGGGAAACTCAGGATTAATACTCGCGAGTTTGAGGCGGCAATGACTCTTGCGTTGGGTGCCATGCATAACACATTCGACGCAGGTAAAAACTCGAGGACTTCCGATTCATCAACAAGACGCAAGTATCGGCAAATCTCTCGGAACCTCAATTGTCTCTGCTCGATATCGTCACCCACAACGATCAACGCCGCAAGCTCATCGGCCTCAACAACCACTGACTCTGCCAACAACCTAACATCCCCCGAAATGTGCGAGTCTGTTGCACCGAGTCACATCAACATTGTCGAGCAGGAGTTCCAGGCCATGCTCGAACGTGGTGTAGTTCGTTGTCGTGTCTACACTTATGAAGGATACCTAGGACGAACAGATGGGCTGGAAGGACCACCCAGAAACACAATTACAGGATGAATGGTCTGTTGTGTACGGTGCTTATACATGTTGTTGGGTACATCGTAATGCGTATGATGGCCATGGTGTGTTTCACAGACGCTAACGATCTCAAATGACTAGACATATCCGCGAAGCCAATCCCCTTGACCATGGAAGACGAGCTAGTGACACCAGGAACCGCAACTGAGGAGATTCAACTGCTCTGCGAACACATCTGAGACTTCCGGACTATGAAGACCTAGATCAGGCTTCCACCGAGTATACACCTCGGCTCTCATGTAACATATAAGTATGGGTCATCCATGACCTGCGTTCGTGGCCAAAGTTCCAATATGATCAGATAATCTCAAATGTCAGTCTGGGTGGAGAATGGCCGCATGTACATGGATGACATGTGTGGATAATGCAGGCTTTGCCATCTCCAGCTTGAATATTTAAATTATGCGACCTACCCGTCAATGTACTTGAGTGAATGTTTATTCATCAAAAATACATCGTTCAACATAGAAAGGCAAGTAACATGGTGTCATAGAGCTACGGGTACCATGAAACTACAGCGCGAGTGTTGAGTTGACTGCTGCAAACGAAGCAAGAAAAAGACATATATCTAGAGTACCACGAGGCTGAAAATTATTCCAAGCAGGAGGGATCGCGGCAGTCGTGCGAGATTTGCAGTTGTGAAGGAAAATGGGTTGTTTCTGGTCTATTGTGGGTGGAGGTCTCAATGCCATAGGTATGGCAGTTATTGGTGGTCTGCGGCGCTCGGCAGGAGGACGACGAGTTGCGTCAGACTGCAATGATTGTGATGGATAAGTGGTGGGATGAATAAAAGGTGGGATGCGCACATTTAGCAGATAACTGCGGGTTAACTTTTCCTTGCAATGATCTATAAGGGAATGTTAACACACGAACATCAGAGAACTGGTGAACCGATTACATTGCTTGGTCGAAGCAATATATTGTAATGTACCGAAAAGAAGTCCGGCACATGATGATATAAAGTCATATAATGCAATATAATGCAATGTAAAAGCACCGGAATCTACATAATGGCTACCAAGAACTCACCGGTGTAGGAAACATTCTCACTGCAGCCCTGCAGAGGCCTATTTTATGGAGTACGTCGAAAGCCCAGTTGTCCGGACATCAGTACAGTCATTCCCAGTCATCTCCGACGAAACCCGCTCAAACCCGACGCTTTCCCGCGCTCTCCGACCCTCAGACCCGCCGGACATCACCGGAGATGCACCGGACCCGCTCGCATACCTTCGGAAACCCGTCCGTCCTATGTCCTGTCCGTTCCGTCCAACCCCACTGGTGTGTAGTAGTTTGTTTCCCATGACTGATGCAGTATACAGCGTTATTACCTGTGTTCTCACACGTCCGCAGTGCCTCATGTCAGTTTACATACCTCCGGACCCGATGTTTTCCTGTTTTTGATATTCCGGATTTCTACGTAGCTAGTTATATAGGACTGGTAGTACGACCAAGCACTCTTTACTTTACTGTAGGTGGGACTTCCCATCTACTTGGTCACATACCTGTCCTTACCTGTTACCTGGCTGAATATACCTGGTTCTCACCCATTTCGCACCCGCTTTGCACCCGAAACCCTTGCCATTCATTTTACCTGACTTTCCTTTGTTTCCGGACATAGTCCGACGCTTTCCGAACCCGTTCCCTTGCTATTATCCGTAACCCGACGACCCGAAGCTCCGGACCCACTTTCCCGCGCCTCGGACTTGGTAGTATACCTTCGGACCCGACATTTTGACCTCCGGACTTGGTCCGCATACCTTCGGACTTGTTCCTTTACCTTTCCGTGACCTTAGACACTAACTTTCAGACTTATATCAGTAGCAGACCCCTTTAGGGTCGAACGTTCTTGCCTTGCAAGTGAAGCAGCAGGTATAGCATTTCACCCAACATTATATCCGCCTACCGCGGAGTTGTTTCCCACACCGGTTCACTGATGTCAACAGTAGATGTTTGCAGGGAATGCGTACGCTGGCCTGAGCAAGGATGTCGGGTGGAATATCGCAGATGCAGATCTTGTGATTATCTTCGGTGTTTGTCGCAAAAGCTAGTTGGCGGGAGTCGGGTGAGAGGACAAGGGTACTACCGACATTCTGAAGGTCGAAGGAAGCAAGGAGCTGGTGGGACTCGAAAGCCCAGAGCTTGATGGTCTTGTCGTCTGAAGCACTGGCGAGTTATTGCTGTGTGCTTGTAGGGGTTGGCATATGTGGCCCATAACATTGGATATGCTGTAGCGCATTCAACTTCTTCTTTGCTCACCTTTCATTGCAGTCTCGCTTTGGATGCCAGCAGACGCATGACAGCTGTTATTAACACTGTGGGACAGCACGGAGACCACCTTTTCTCATCCCATGGTCTCAAACGTTCTTGAGTACACTCTCATCCAAGGCCTTTTCACCTCCCTGGCGCCCCACCAACTCACACACAACCTTTCAGCATCGACTACTTTTGTTTTTATCACGCTGTGATCATGACATTCCAAACTTTGAATGTCTATGATATTCAGATCAACGAATGAGTGCCCATCCCCAGAATTCGACAGCCCGACAGCGATATGAAAATTATTGTGTAACGACCGTCACCCGAGACCCACTCTCCAAGGTCACTTCTGCGAAGCCTGACATATGACGAGGGCAGAGGTTATCTTGACAACAGTGCTGGTACTGGCAGAACACTGAATACTGCATCAGTAGGTTTTTCGGCCCGCGAAAATGGGATTGAACTGGCCTTGATTGAGGTCGTAGTGTGCTTCACCGAGTAAGCAAAATACACGGATGTAGTCTCCTGCAGTGGTTGATATCAGGATGCAGCCCCTCAAGTCTGCCGGAGAGGAATATATGCAGCTGCTGACTCATTCTACGTGGAGAGACTAGTCAGACGAGCGAGTGCATGGAACAGAGAGACATACACGGCATACAAGCTAATCCTGGTCGACAGCGAAGGTTATCTGAGCATGCTAATTTCTGACGTCCTGGAACCAACAAAGAGTAATTTGAGAGGGCATCTGCGTCGGGCTTCGCTAATGCTTGCGCTTTTGGCATGTTTCCTGTGTGTTGGCACACATATATCATGCCTCGACTCGTCCAAATTGAACTGGCACAAATCAATATAGGAGGCCAGAGTCGCTTCAACTGCTGAGTGTGACGAGTGTGGCACTGGAGCATGTAAATAGAGAGATGGGGAACCGCTGAATAAGAACGTACTTACAGGAGTGCTGACCAGGTGGAGATGGTAGACTACGTGTCAGTATCAAAAACGGTGTGACATGTACGTTGCTGGTCCAGGCAAGTTAAATTGGGTTCTTTGTGTACTGACAGTAAGCCACACACCAGCACCAGAACAACAGCTCGAGGCATGGGCAACCACCTAGATACAATTTATGTGAGCATTGATCTAGAATGAGATATGACACGTACTTGTTAAAAACTGGTCAGCGCCGGAATTGATGCAAATGTGCATCACTGTTGAGTTGGATTGCGTTTCCAGTGCATCTGCGCATCCTAAGCCCTTCAACTCACCAACAGCAGAATAGTAGCTTGAGATGTGGGCCACTACCTGGATACATTTTGTGAGGATGGAGTTAAAATGTGGTGCGGGACGTACCAATGAGCAACTAATCAGCGTTGGCAGGCATCGCTCAGAAGACTACAGCAGCAGCATGTGAGCGTACTGCATGCAAACAGTGTTCTTGCGTCTGGAGGTAGTACCATGCCACAGGCAGCACGTTCATACACATCTGAATAAAAATGCGCTAACGACAGTCATACTTAGCAGAGGATCACACAACCTTAAACCTAACTGACTGGACGACATAACTCACATGGGAGAGTAGCAGCAGCATAGCGACGAGAGAAGTCGGTAAATATGATCCAAGTCCAGCTATGAACTATTGCTATGACTCCCAAAACACCCCAATGCAAACAATGTGCTCACAGAAGTAGGAGCTGCGTGTCGGGAAATTAACGCGATGGGTGTTGCTCTGTGGGTTGGACTTTGAGCCTGGTATGCGTAAAATGGAATACATGGGTATGAGTAGTTCGTAACTTACTAGGGATGTGCTGGATGTGAGTTGGATGTGACGTATGTCATTGATATCCCCAGCTCCTGACCCGAAATACTATAAAGAACGAGAGCAAGTATTCAAAGATACAACATGTATAGGTTCATAGAATAGCAAGTGCGGGAAACGGTGTGAGTACACTAAAGTTCTGGGAAAATGTCAACGAAACAACACTAGAAGCAAAAACAAAACCGGTCGCCTCCGTGCTCTCCGGTGGCAGGCTGTACTGCTGCAGCTGGTTGTTGTGAATCAGGGTTCGGTGAGGGAGGGTCGAAATATTCATCGGGTACTATATCTTCGTCTTTCTTGGGAGCACCCGCCGCAGCGTTGCACTACAACATGGTGTATGAGACGTTGAATACAGGGAGAAAACCCAACCAAACATACCTCTTTAGCCTGCGCGAGAGGAACATCGACGATATGAGGTTGTGCATGACCTCCACGAACATGCCACCAGGTCGATAGGTTGTGTATGCAAGATGTAAATGTGGTGGGTGAGGTAGAAGATGATCGGGTGACTGGCAATGGTCGAGACTAACAAAAATGTAAGTCTGAAATGTGATGACAGTAGCGAAACTCACATTCTCGCTGGAATTCATGCCAGAACATGACTGAGTTGTGGTGTGCCCCGAGAGAGGGCGGGGTAAGGGCAACGTGGCAGAAAACTGTATCACGAATGTTGAGTCAAATGCAAAAGAAACAAGACAAAGAAACATACATCTAAGGGATCATGAGGTTGGACGTGATGAGCAGGGGGTACTGCATTCACGCGAGGAGAGAAGTGAAGAAGTTTTCGGAGGCGAAGGAAAGTGGGTTGCTGCGGGTATATTGTAGGTGGAGATCTCTGCGCCATAGGTATGGCGGATATCGGTGGTCTGCGGTGCCCGGCAGGAGGACGACGAGTTGCGTTGGACTGCAATAATAGCGACGGATAAGTGGTATTATGGGGAAATGAATGAGATGCGCACATTTAGTAGATGGTTGAGGGTTGCCTTTTTGCATGCACTGGTCTGTAAGGGAATGTTAGCACATGAACAGTAGATGTTTGCGGGGAATGCGTACGCGTGCCTGAGCAAGGATATTGGGTGGAGTATCGCAGATGCAGATCTTGCAATCATCTTCAGTATTTGTTGTGTAAACCAGCTGGCGGGAGTCGGATGAGAGGACAATAACACCAGTGAGATTCTGAACGTTGAAGGAGGCGAGGAGCTGGCGGGACTCGAAAGCCCAGAGCTTGATGGTGTTGTTGGAAGCACTGGCGAGGAGAGTGCCATCGAATGAAAGGGCTGGACTATGCCCTTTGAAAGGAGCTCCGACAGTCTCCAGTGTCAACGCGTCAAACTCGTAGATCATCTTGACTTCGTCATCCGGTCTGGGGTGAAGTTGAATGCGGCTATGATGGTTTTGTTCTTGTTTGTCCAGAAAACCGGAGAAATGTTGACCCCGGAGAAATTTGCAACTGGTTTCCCTATCCTCACATCCAATTTCTGTTTTTGAACATCCCAGACCTCGAGGCACGTCCCCAGATCGAATCTGATTGCGAGCTTCTTTGCATCCGAGGAGAATCGTACCGCGCCCACCCAACCAACGCCCCCGAACGGACCAGCCACGAGCCTGCCAGTGTCCAAGTTCCATATCCGCGCTGTACCATCATCTGCCCCGCTCGCCATCAGCATGCTGTCCGTGGAGATATCAATGCAGTTGATCTCTTCTGAGTGTCCTTCAAATGTTTTCACAATCCCCGTCTCAACCTCACAGACTTTCAGTTCCACATGCTCGAACCCACCAGCAGTGACAATCCATCGACTATCCCTTGATACCGCCACTGCCCATACTCTCCCCTCACAAACACCCCGCGCTTCCTCAATCTCCTTGCCTGTCTTCAGATCCCATTGCCGAACAGTCTTATCATCAGATCCGCTGATCATCCGCTGGCCATCTGGAAAATTGGATATGGATGGAATTTGCCCTCCACGACCCTTCAAAGTTGTTACCGGTTTCAGAATTGCTTTCGTGGTGGCTACCTTCGTCGATGTAGCAGCCATAACTGCGTCTCCACGAGTGAAACCGTAAAGTAGCCAAGTATGCGAAAGGTATTCGTTGGATGCGTTGAAAGGTGAGGTCTCCTGGTGTCGGTGTGCTATATGACTGACGCCTACAGTGAATCGAAGATCTTCCCCTGGTAAAGCCAAGCATCAGTTCATCCACGTTGGAAATCCAGATGAGATATTGGTGTTACCGAGAGATTAGCAGCGAAGAGCTCGAAGAGCGATGAAGTGTTGAATGTGAGTAGCTGTAGGCCTTAGGCGCCGTCTTACATATATATGCAAACACGCCCCCTCTGCATGGCATCTGTGCACTGCATCCTGAATCCTTCCATCACATTTGCTTCTCCTCACTTCTCGGCTCACAGCCATGGCCAAAGTCACTGCCATTATCAAACCATTTCCATTTCCCACCCCACCATGGGCAACAAAACATTCAAACTTTATCGTTGCTCGTTTGTCGGTGTCGCTTTGCGTGCTTGAATTACAGAGAGCACTTTTCGTCACCCATCGTTTCAAACTGTTCTGATTACCCACACGTGGATGTTTCGGCGGCTATGTTGTTCGTCTTTGACCACGCCCCAACCACCTTGTGAATTCACAACCTCACTTTCGATCTTTGAACATTTCTGTGACGCTGCGATATAGTGCCCGTCCCAAGAATTCAAGGTCAACATTAACATACATCTGCGTGTCGAAAACCGGAAGCTTGGGAGTATAACAGCTAAATTTAAACCCTGTCGATGGCATATATCATAGCAAATTTCGCAACCTGTACTCGAGCCAATTCCCATCACCCTTACAAATCATGAGGCATCTAGTGCGCAGTCGAGGATGAGACAGTAAGTTCGATGCCCATAGAGCACATCCAAGACGGGGAAGCTACAACCCATCAGTGTAAACGAGAACAGCGGTATGAGCCAGTATAGGCATCGAGGACAACAACTGGTACCTCATTGAGTAGTTTGGAGATGTGTAGACTGAGAGTGTGTCAGAGTCATAAATGTTATGGCACGTACATCGCTGATGCTGGCGAGTTCGGTTAGGTTTCGTATCTAATGCCATTGAAATCCCAACTCACCAATGCTAGATCGACAACCTGAGGCGCATGCTGGCACCTGGATACATGTTATGTGAGTATGATTGAAAATATGATGTGGTTTCAACGAAACTGATGCACTCACCTGTGTGGTTCTTCTTTTCCTTGTTCCAGGCTCGAATGGTTAGAAACTACATTAAGATCGAGGGATTTTATAACCATATCGGGAGTACGGCGATGAATGAGAAGAACTAACCTTCGCATCCTGAAGACGATGGACAATATCCACTCGTTCAAGGAGACTGAGTACACCATCATACACGATGGACGGTGCGACAGGCTGAGATGAATCTGTTTCTTTACATGAAATAAAACAACCAACTTACTCATCATGAGCGGGCTGCGTGCAAAGGGATTTCCTGCGTCCGGAGCACAATGCGCCCAAGGGATGCTGAACACGATGGTCGGAGAAGTAGGAGCTGCCACAAGTAGAGAGCCCACGAAAAGAGGTGGATGAGGCTGTGCCCGAATTCCTCAACACTCGTGGCACGTGCAGTAGCTCCCGCGAAACGTTGTGATGTGCGGCGAGAGGGTGAGTTATTTGAGTGAAGAGTCCCCCAGTCGAGTATAAGAGATTAATATCTACCTAAAGAAAGGACTCGTTGAGTCCTGCACAACGTTATTAAAGAGTGTAGGTATCGTGCTATATGAGACTCACCCCTAGTCGGGTATAAGAGACTGGGGAATTGCTGGGGAAGGGGTAAAATGGCTGTAGCGAATGTATTGGAAGCGGAGTTACTATATATGGTAAGTGCGTCGAAAGTAGAGAGCGTCGAGTCCAAAACAGAAAAGAAAAACTATACTACGTTGGTGGGCTGATTTCCAACACTATCAGCATCGAGCGAAACATTGTGGAATGATCATGCTGCAAAACGCGACAAGCAATTTCAGATCGTTGTTATTTCTGTTCATTGTACTGTGTTATCTGGAGGGTACATACACCTTTTTCCGCGACATTTTGTTCTCGAACATGACTGATACACCTGTGCAACATGAGGGGTGAGATGCAGGGAATTGAACAAAGACCTATGCTCATTAGACTAGTGTGAGCTCGGTAGATATGCGAAGATACATGCAACATATTGATAACATACACCATGGTAATAGTACAGCACATCGGAAGAGCAACAATATTGAATTTGAAACTGAAAAACGGTGACCGTCAGTGACACGAAGTACTCTAGATGTAGAACTGTGCACACAGAGCTAAGTGTGACCGTGAGCACCACCATGGCCGCTATTCGCTGTTCCATCTTGGCGAGGGATGTCAACGCACTCCAAGCGCCATCGAGGAGGCATCCTCAGTCTGCCATGAGACCAGCATGAGTAATAGCAGAGGAAAGCTTTGCACCAATGCACGTCTGGGAGTGAATCAATGTCAGACGACTCGTTATCCTGCGGCACGGCAGCCTGTTGGCTAGACGGATGTCGGGTATCATCTACTTTCTTGTATTCTGGTAGTTTGGCAGCAGCAAGCCGCTGTAGGGCACACATTAGGAAAGGCACCGAGAAATAAGAAAATGTATGTTACAGTGAACTTCCGCCCTGGTGCAACTTCAACGACTGGTGGTCCGAGGGTATGTCTTGGCACAAGGAAAGGAAGATGCTGCCGTAGGAATTGCGTGACTCCGTTCGAGGGGGGAGGTGGGGAGCTTATTTCAAACTGGATATGCACTCAGCCATGCACTGTGAATTAAATAAATTCATGACTGACTTGATCAAACCGAGTTGTGGCCTGCCCTGGGAGAGAGGATGGTAAGGGCAATGTAGCAGGGACCTGTGGTGCCAACATTGAGTCACCTGTCAAATAACTAAGATACACGACCTACATCTAGGGGATCACGAGGTTGATTGTTCCGACCAAGGCGTACTGCGTTCATGCGAGGAGAGAAGTGAAGAAGTTTGCGGAGGCGAAGGAAAACAGGTTGCTGTGGGTCGATTGTAGGCGAGGGTCTCTGCACCATTGGTATGACAGATACCGGTTGTCTGCGACGCCCAGCAGGAGGACTACGGGTGGCGTCAGACTGCAATGATTAGTAGTGATGGGTGAGTTGTACAAAAAGGAAAAAGAACTTCTGAAAGGCGCACATTCAGGAGATTACTGAGGGTTGACTTTGTGGTCTATAAGGGAATGTTAGCACACGAACAGTAGATGTTTGTGGAGAATGCATACGCTGGCCCGAGCAAGGATCTCAGGTGGAGTGTTGCATACGTAGATCTTGTAATCATCTTCAGTTCGTGTCGTGTACACTAACTGCCGCGAGTTGGGAGAGAAGATAAGGGTATGGATATCAACGTTGAAGGACGCGAGGAGCTGGCGGGACTCAAAAGCCCAGAGCTTGATGATGTTCTCGTAGGAAGCACTGGCAAGGAGAGCACAGTCAAATGAAAGTGCTAGACCATTGATGGTCTCGGTGTGCCCTTCGAAGGAAGCTCCGACAGTCTCCAGTGTCGACACATCAAATTCATAGATTGTAGTGGCGATGTCATTGGTAAGTGTGAATGCGGCCAAGATGTTTTTGTTGTTTGTTGTTGTTTATACAGAACACTGGCACAAATATGACTCCGACACCAAATTCCCCTATCCTCACATCCAACTTCTGTTTTTGAACATCCCAAACCTCAAGGCACCTCCCTGTACCTGGCCTCACTGCGAGCTTCTTTGAGTCTTGCGAGAATCGAAGTGCGCTCACCCAAGCGGCGCTCTCAAATGGACCACCAACAAGTTTCCCAGTGTCCAAGTCCCATATCCACACCGTGAAATCTTTTGCCCCGCTCGCCAGCAGTGTGCTGTCTGCAGAGATATCAATGCAGATGACCTGATCTGAGTGGCCTTGAAATACTTGCACAATCCCCGTCTCAACCTCACAGGCTTTGAGCTCCGGACGAGAGTCATCTCCACCAGCAGTGATAACTTATCGACCATCCCTTGATACCGCCACTGCCCATACATCCTCCTCGCAAACATCCCGCGCTCTCTCAATCTCTTTACCTGCCTTCAGATCCCACTGCCGAACTGTCTTATCCTGGGATCCGCTGATCATTCGCTCGCCGTCTGGAAAGTAGGATATAGATTGAATAAACTCTCCATGGCCCTCCAAAGTTGTTGACGGTGTCAGGGCCGATTTTGTGGCGGCTGTCTTCCTCGATATGGAAGCCATGGCTGTGTCTCCGCGAGCAACAGACACCTTTACTAAGTAATCAAATACGGGAGAGGTATTCTTTGGATGACGATTGAAGGATGGTGAAAGATATTTCTCGATTTCATATTCAGTTCCTGTGATAGAGCGTCAATCCCTTGTTTCGTATTTCCCACCCACCAGTATTGCTGTGTGCTTGTAAGGGTTGACATATTTGGCCCATAACATTGGATATGCTGTAGCGCATTCAACTTCTTCTTTGCTCACCTTTCATTGCAGTCTCGCTTTGGATGCCAGCAGACGCATGATAGCTGTTATTAACACTGTGGGACAGCACGGAGACCACCTTTTCTCATCCCATGGTCTCAAACGTTCTTGAGTACACTCTCATCCAAGGCCTTTTCACCTCCCTGGCGCCCCACCAACTCACACACAACCTTTCAGCATCGACTACTTTTGTTTTTATCACGCTGTGATCATGACATTCCAAACTTTGAATGTCTATGATATTCAGATCAACGAATGAGTGCCCATCCCCAGAATTCGACAGCCCGACAGCGATATGAAAATTATTGTGTAACGACCGTCACCCGAGACCCACTCTCCAAGGTCACTTCTGCGAAGCCTGACATATGACGAGGGCAGAGGTTATCTTGACAACAGTGCTGGTACTGGCAGAACACTGAATACTGCATCAGTAGGTTTTTCGGCCCGTGAAAATGGGATTGAACTGGCCTTGATTGAGGTCGTAGTGTGCTTCATCAACAAAGCAAAATACATGGATGTAGTCTCCTGCAGTGGTTGATATCAGGATGTGGCCCCTCAAGTCTGCCAGAGAGGAATACATGCAACTGCTGATTCATTCTGCGTGGAGAGACTAGTCAGACGAGCGAGTGCAGTGAGATGGGACAGAGAGACATACACGGCGTACAAGCTAATCCTGGTCGACAGCGAAGGTTATCTGAGCATGCTAATTTCTGACGTCCTGGAACCAACAAAGAGTAATTTGAGAGGGCGTCCGCGTCGGGCTTCACTAACGCTTGCGCTTTTGGCGTGTTTCCTGTGTGTTGGCACACATATATCACGCCTCGACTCGTCCGAATTGAACTGGCACAAATCAACATAGGAGGCCAGAGTCGCGTCTACTGCTGAGCGTGACGAGTGTGGCACTGGAGCATGTAAATAGAGAGATGGGGAACCGCTGAATAAGAACATACTTACAGAAGTGCTGACCAGGTGGAGATGGTAGACTACGTGTCAGTATCAAAAACGGTGTGACATGTACGTTGCTGGTCCAGGCAAGTTAAATTGGGTTCCTTGTGTACTGACAGTAAGCCACACACCAGCACCAGAACAACAGCTCGAGGCATGGGCAACCACCTAGATACAATTTATGTGAGCATTGATCTAGAATGAGATATGACACGTACTTGTTAAAAACTGGTCAGCGCCGGAATTGATGCAAATGTGCATCACTGTTGAGTTGGATTGCGTTTCCAGTGCATCTGCGCATCCTAAGCCCTTCAACTCACCAACAGCAGAATGGTAGCTTGAGACGTGGGCCACTACCTGGATACATTTTGTGAGGATGGAGTTAAAATGTGGTGCGGGACGTACCAATGAGCAACTAATCAGCGTTGGCAGGCATCGCCCAGAAGACTACAACAGCAGCATGTGAGCGTACTGCATGCAAACAGTGTTCTTGCGTCTGGAGGTAGTACCATGCCACAGGCAGCACGTTCATACACATCTGAATAAAAATGCGCTAACGACAGTCATACTTAGCAGAGGATCACACAACCTTAAACCTAACTGACTGGACGACATAACTCACATGGGAGAGTAGCAGCAGCATAGCGACCAGAGAAGTCAGTAAATATGTTCCAAGTCCAGCTTTGAACTATCGCTATGACTCCCAAAACACCCCAATGCAAACAATGTGCTCACAGAAGTAGGAGCTGCGTGTCGGGAAATTAACGTGATGGGTGTTGCTCTGCGGGTTGGACTTTGAGCCTGGTATGCGTAAAATGGAATACATGGGTATGAGTAGTTCGTAACTTACTTGGGATGTGCTGGATGCGAGTCGGACGCGACAGATGTCGTTGATATCCCCAGCTCCTGACCCGAAATACTATAAAGAACGAGAGCAAGTATTCAAAGATACAACATGTATAGGTTCATAGAATAGCAAGTGCGGGAAACGGTGTGAGTACACTAAAGTTCTGGGAAATGTCAACAAAACAAAATTAGAAGCAAAAACAAAACCGGTCGCCTCCATGCTCTCCGGTGGCAGGCTGTACTGCTGTGGGTGGTTGTTGTGAATCAGGGTTCGGTGAGGGAGGGTCGAAATATTCATCGGGTACTATATCTTCGTCTTTCTTGGGAGCACCAGCTGCAGCGTTGCGCTACAACATGATGTATGAGACATCGAATACAGGGAGAGAAAACCAACGAAATATACCTCTTTAGCCTGCGCGAGAGGAACATCGACAACACGGGGCTGTGCGTGACCTCCACGAACAGGCCACCAGGTTGATAGGTGGTGTATGCGAGATGTAAATGTGGTGGGTGGGGTAGAAGATGATCGGGTGGTTGGCAATGGTCGAGACTAACAAAAATGTAAGTCGGAAATGTGATGACAGTAGTGAAACTCACATTCTCGCCGGAATTCATGCCAGAACGTGACTGAGTTGTGGTGTGCCCCGAGAGAGGGCGGGGTAAGGGCAACGTGGCAGAAAACTGTATCACGAATGTTGAGTCAAATGCAAAAGAAACAAGACAAAGAAACATACATCTAAGGGATCATGAGGTTGGACGTGATGAGCAGGGGGTACTGCATTCACGCGAGGAGAGAAGTGAAGAAGTTTTCGGAGGCGAAGGAAAGTGGGTTGCTGCGGGTATATTGTAGGTGGAGATCTCTGCGCCATAGGTATGGCGGATATCGGTGGTCTGCGGTGCCCGGCAGGAGGACGACGAGTTGCGTTGGACTGCAATAATAGCGACGGATGAGTACTGAGTGGTATTATGGGGAAATGAATGAGATGCACACATTTAGTAGATGGTTGTGGTTTGCCTTTTTGCATGCAATGGTCTGTAAGGGAATGTTAGCACATGAACAGTAGATGTTTGTGGGGAATGCGTACGCGTGCCTGAGCAAGGATATTGGGTGGAGTATCGCAGATGCAGATCTTGCAATCATCTTCAGTGTACGTCGTGTAAGCTAGTTGGCGTGAGTCGGGTGAGAGGATAAGTCTATCAGGATCCTGAACGTTGAAGGAGGCAAGAAGCTGGCGGGACTCGAAAGCCCAGAGCTTGATGGTGTTGTTGAAAGTACTGGCGAGGAGAGTGCCGTCGAATGAAAGGGCTGGACTATACCCTTTGAAAGGAGCTCCGACAGTCTCCAGTGTTGACGCGTCAAACTCGTAGATCATCTGGAGGTCGACAGCTGACTTGGAGTCTGGGCTTAAGTTGAATGAGGCTATGATGGTTTTGTTCTTGTTTGTCCAGAAAACCGGCGAAAAGTTGACTCTGGAGGAATTTGCAACTGGTTTCCCTATCCTCACATCCAATTTCTGTTTTTGAACATCCCAGACCTCGAGGCACGTCCCCATATCGAATTTGATTGCGAGCTTCTTTGCATCCGAGGAGAATCGAACCGCGCCCACCCACCCAACGCCCCCGAACGGACCAGCCACGAGCTTGCCAGTGTCCAAGTCCCATATCCGCGCTGTACCATCATCTGACCCGCTCACCAGCAGCGTGCTGTCCGTGGAGATATCAATGCAGTTGATCTCTTTTGAGTGTCCTTTGAATGTTTTCACAATCCCCGTCTCAACCTCACAGACTTTCAGCTCCGCATGCCCGAACCCTCCACCAGCAGTGACAATCCATCGACTATCCCTTGATACCGCCACTGCCCATACTCTCCCCTCACAAACACCCCGCGCTTCCTCAATCTCCTTGCCTGTCTTCAGATCCCATTGCTGAACAGTCTTATCATCAGATCCGCTGATCATCCGCTGGCCATCTGGAAAATAAGATATGGATGGAATGTGCCCTCCACGACCCTTCAAAGTTGTTACCGGTTTCAGAATTGCTTTCGTGGTGGCTACCTTCGTCGATGTAGCAGCCATAACTGCGTCTCCACGAGTGAAACCGTAAAGTAGCCAAGTATGCGAAAGGTATTCGTTGGATGCGTTGAAAGGTGAGGTCTCCTGGTGTCGGTGTGCTATATGACTGACGCCGACAATGATTCGAAGATCTGCCCCTGGTAAAGCCAAGCATCAGTTCATCCACGTTGGAAATCCAGATGAGATATTGGTGTTACCGAGAGGTTAGCAGCAAAGAGCTCGAAGAGCGATGAAGCATTGAATGTGAGTAGCTGTAGGCCTTAGGCGCCGTCTTACATATATATGCAAACACGCCCCCTCTGCATGGCATCTCACTGCACCCTGAATCCTTCCATCATTTGCTTCTCCTCGCTTCTCGGCTCACAGTCATAGCCAAAGTCACTGTCATTATTAAATCGTCAAATTTGTTTTCCTTTTCCTACCCAATGATAGGCAACAAAAAATTTAAACTTTATCGTTGCTCGTTTGTCGGTTTTGCATTGGACGCATGAACATCTAGGGAAATCGCCTCCCCTCGTCATATTGAATCAAATTGTTCTGATTACCCGCACATGCAACGTCGCTGACATATGGATGTTTCGGCCGCTGCGCTGTTCGTCTTTGACCACGCCTCAGCCACCTTATGAGTTCATAATGTCACTTCTAATCTTTCGGTATTTCTCTAACGCTGAGATGAAGTGATCATCCACAGAATTCCAGATTGACGTTGTCATACTTCTGCTCGTAGGGAAATGCTTAGAGAAGAAATACTAAACGAGTGATACGGACGACATACATCAGGAAAAAAACCTTTGACTACAGGGTGCTATATAGTCATTATAGTACCTGTAGTCTGGTTTGTCAAGTGTCTAATACAACGAGCTATATGGCCGCGCCGCGAACTACAGTGGCTCAAAAAACTGTCCGCATGTTTGCGCTATTTTGACTGTTTACATCATTGTACAAGAATGGATAGGTATTCCCAGGACATCCTGCCATGGCCTGGGAGTACTACATCAGGGCTTCAAAATGAGCCCTTACCCGTGGGAATTGGTGGTCATATGGTGGCACTATGTGGTTTGCAAAACGATGACTCATGTGGACAGTTTTTTGACTCAGATATTTTACATAGGAAATCAGGTATTCTAGTACTTTGTGTGGCCTCCCTTGGCCTTGATTACTGCCTCTATCCTTCTAGGCATACTTTCAATCAAATTCTGACAGTCCTCTGCTGTAATCTGTCCCCACTCTACCACCACTCTCTCCCATAACTCCCATACTCCTTTAGGGGGGTGTTCATAGGCTATAAGCTTCTTTTTGAGTATTCCCCAGAGGTGTTCAATGACATTGACATCAGGGGACTGTGCTGGCCAGTCAAGGAGATGAATATTATGTTCTTCAAACCATTCTCTGGCTCTCCTGGATGTATGCTTGGGATCATTATCCTGTTGGAAAATGATATCTTCTTCATCAATTCCTGATTCTGCCATGCTAGGCAGCAAGTGGTGGTTGAGAATGTCCACATACTGCTCAGCATCCATCCTCCCCTCAACCTCTGCAAGCATTCCTACACCATTCCACCCCATACACCCCCATACCATCAGAGAACCTCCTCCAAACTTGAGTGTCCCATTAATCTCTCTGTCTGTTAGAGGCCCCCCCTTCTTTTTCCACACATATACCTTTCCATCTGACCCAATCCTGTTGATTTTAGTCTCATCTGACCATATGACACGCTTCCAGTCCTCTACAGTCCAGTTTTGATGGGCCAGGGCAAAGTCCAGTCTTCTTTTTCTATGACTGATAGAAAGGAGAGGCTTCTTCTTCTTTGTTACAGCCTTGAGGTTGGCTGCCTTGAGAACATTTCTCACAGTTTGTGAAGATACAGGGGTAGTGATGATGGAATTGATGTGATGAGTGACTTGGACAGCATTGTCAGCCTTTCCTGTAGTAATATGCTGAATAATGGCCCTCCTATCAGTAGAGGTGAGTTTGGATGGACGACCTCCACTAGAGTTTTCTTTGTCTGGGTGACATTCTTTGGTGAGCTTGGCCACAGTAGACTTGCATACACCAGTTCTAGATGCTATTTGACGAGCAGAGAGGCCAGCAGTAGAGAGAGAGAGGATGTTATCCCTTTGAGCAGAGGAGATGGCTTTCATGGTGATTATGACTATCATACATGAGACTCCCTTCATTATATAGTGAGAGATAGGTTTAATAATGCCATAATGACACCACATTATAATTTATTTAATAATGGTATGACTTTATGGTGTCATAACCATTAATTTATATAGTTTCAATCTAGCCTCAAAAAACTGTCCACATGAGTCATCATTTTGCAAACCTCATAGTGCCACCATATGACCACCAATTCCCACGGGTAAGGGCTCATTTTGAAGCCCTGATGTAGTACTCCCAGGCCATGGCAGGATGTCCTGGGAATACCTATCCATTCTTGTACAATGATGTAAACAGTCAAAATAGCGCAAACATGTGGACAGTTTTTTGAGCCACTGTATGTCAGACTCATTCAAAATAGAAATAAAATATATCACCTTTGTAATGTGGTGTGAGGCTGCCTCCCACATGTTGTGGATATCCTTGTGGTTTTTGAACGTGAATTTCTCCTTGCCCACAGAACAGTGGTGACATAGCTTGATAAACTGATCAGATTGTTCATTGTTAAACCTGACCTCAAGCATGATCTCAGCAATTTCAAATTTGAGCCGAGATTTGAATGGACACCAAGGTTGGCCATCAGATGGGGGGACCAGGAATTCTGCGGCACGATAGTCAAAGCTATCAAATCCATGTACCTTGGCCTTGATTCCACTACTTGGATGATACTCGATTTTGATGTCATCTTGGTTGAAGGTGGGGACTGCAGCCACAACTTCTGGATCATTAAGTGCAGAAGGGCCTGTATTGAATAGGGTACACGGGCTAAGTTTTAGTGAGATCAACGAAAACAATTATGTGTCGACTCACCTGGACCAATCACTGGATCATCGTGACCAAAGTCCACATCGAAGAATTCTGCATGATTTTGCATTTCAACTGTGAGTTTGTGAGCACTGTAGATAGCATAACAAAAACAAAATACTACTACATACCTGGTACAGGGATATGAATGGCTGATGGAGGCTTGTCGAGTCTTGATGACAAATCCGACGCTGTATTTTGATATAATTAAACATCAGCTTCAACAATACATCAAGACAAAGATATAACAGACGCACCTTTCTCCTTGCGAATTGCATCTACAACCACCTGATCCCATTGTCTTTTGGCTGCCTTCATCTCACAAGCTTTTCGGTGGGTGGTCCACCCTTGTGGCTTGATGTCCTGGTTGCATAAGTTACAATGTTTTGAGCGCTCTGGGCCCATGTAGTTGACAGTATTGTACAGCTGTATACAAACAGAGTTGAGGTGGGGAAATAGAGCAAGGAATGCGCTAGAACGCAAAGAGTGTACTGCAGGCGTTGATAACTAGTGATGATTGATGATCTACGTTGCAAAGAACTTGCAATCTATTGAAACTCAGCCATCAGATTACCCTATCATTTCAGGAGGCATTTCAATTGATTTCAATGGCATGCAAATAGCATGTCAACATCATGTCATTGCAACCACTTTCATAAATTTCTGACATGGGCTGGACAAGTCCACACCCATTGTGCCTTCGGCACAGGAAGGAAAGCGGAGTGCTTTGCACTCCTTTGCAAGGTGCCTGCGGCACCTTGTGTTGTGCCTTTGGCACCTCAACTTCTTAAGTCTTAAGTCTTGAGTCTTAAATCTTAATCCTTCATAATCATATCAGATTTTCAAATAAGTCACATTCTTGAGCAGCATTTTTACAAAACCAAAAGTACAATCTACTACACCACATCAAAGTACACAATATGTAAAATCAGTTGGTTCTCTATATAAAAGTACACAGTATCTACATCAATCATCAATACCATCTGTAAGTCCTCCAAGCACTTCGCTATACACTACATTTATTGTCTTTGACCCTTCTTCACGCTCCGGGAAAATAGCAAGCACTCTGTCTGGGTGAGTGCACCGAGACAAAGCCACATATAGTTGTCCATGGCTAAACACAGGAGTCTGCAGATTAAGCCCAACCCACTTGATGCTTTGACCTTGTGCCTTGTTGATGGTCATGGCAAATGCAAGACGAACTGGGAATTGGCTACGCTTCAGAGGAATGGGATTTTCTTCAGAATTTGATTCCAGAGTCATCCGAGGGATCAGGACTGTGTTTTCATCGTCTGCTTGAGCTTCATCCACTCCATCCCTAAGAACACGACACCTGAGGATCCGTGTCATCCAAGACAGCAGGATCATCCGAGTTCCATTGTAGAGGCCCTGAGAGGGGTTCATGTTGCACAGCAGCATCAGAGGGACGCCTGCTTTGACCTCCAATCTGTGCAAAGGGAACCCTGATGACATCAGGGTATGCAGGTACTCTATGGGGATGTAGTCGTAGTCCCTCTCAGTGACTGAGTCCATGCTGGTGAAGACTGCTTTATCTCCAGGGAAGGACTCGAGGATGGTGCTGTTTATTTCATCCACGTCGGTGTTCTTGGCAGAGAGAATGGTGCGTTCCAGGAAAAAGGCATCATCCACTGGAGGATGGCCAGGAAGCAGATTTGGAGAGTATAGGGCATTGATGAGAGACCGGACATTATTGTTGGGGCAGCGCATGCGAATGGGGAGGGTGACCGTTCCATCTGCAGCTGTGCCCTTACCAGCTCCAATCTCAAGGAGCCACCTTGCAAATTCATCAGAGGCGGGGTCTTGACCAAGCCGCATATTTCTCTTGAGGTGGAAGATACGAAGCTTTGGCCATATGCGAGATCTGCAGAAGGTGGCCTCCACTATCTGCTCCCTGGAACCATGAGGCACCACCAGCAGGGTCTGCCTGAAGTCTCCTCCAAAGAGCATGGTTATTCCTCCAAAATCAGCATCGACATTCAGAAGATTGTGCAAGGTGTGGTCAAGGCATTCCAGAATATGACAATGGAGCATTGGTATCTCATTGCAGATGATTAGAGAGGTGGCCTTGAGAAGCTCATGGATGACATCCCCTTTCTTGATGTTGCATGAGCTATCCTCATGAATGGGACTTTGAACTGTGAATGAGCTATATGACCGCCTGGTAGGAGGAGAGAAGCAATTCCAGAGGAGGCCACACATAGGACAATCTTGCCTTCAGCATGGATCTTGGAAGCAATGAGCTTGCAGAGATATGTCTTGCCACATCCACCTGCACTGTGGACAAAGTACGTGTGTCCAGGTCTTTGCTCATTACGATGCATTGCGTCATCGACCACAGCATCAAAGACCGCCCTCTGCTCGACATTGAGCAAAGGAACTCCTGTATCCACTGTCTGCCGAAGTTCTGCTTGATCATACAGGAGCTGCTCAGCAATCAGCTGGTTTCCCCCTATGGCCCCCCATATGTCTGCCATTTGTGATACTGGCATTTGAGGAATTGCTTCCAAAGACCTTCCATTTTTGCACAGAACGTCGTCAAGGAGATAGAGACCATAGTCATGGACCTCTTCCTGTGTGGGGTTGGGCATGTTGAACGGGGCTTGAGTGAGGTGGCGACACAGGTCATCGCAGAGATTTTCCTTGAAGCAGATCCAAAGGTCATTGGGGCTTGTAGGGTTGCAGTGCAGGAGGATGATGACAAAGAGACTGCACATGTAATATCCAATACACATATGAGAGGCATCCTGCAAGCACTGGACCCATTCATTATTGTCATCAAGCAGACCCCTGTGCTGACATGCTTCTTTGAAAGTCTCACAGACGACCCCATCAAATGTCTGAAGGTGATTGTATGAGGTAGCCCCTTTGAAAACATGGTGAGTTTGATTGATAACAATCATCATAGATGTCATACCTTTCACTACAGTCAAAAGCAATCTGAGGTAGAAGCACTCTCCAGAGCTGGGCGCAGTGGAGTACATCCTTCCAATTGCTACTCCACACTAGCATATCTTCCATACAGTCTTATTCCAAATGAATTTTGAGGGGAAATCCTGGTAGAGGTGATCATGGGCTCCAGCTGCCACCAAGTTCTCATTGGCATTGGCTTTGAACCATCTGGTGAGGCAGGTCTCTTTTGCTGCTGCACAGTCAAGCACATCCCAGGCATTGTCCCCAGGGTCATAGAACACCATCTGTTCGTCTGGGAGGTGGACAGGCAGGCGGTAGATGGAGGGCCATTCAAGGTGCATGGGAAATTCAAGAATGTGCCATGCAGCCTCTGTCAAGCTGATGTATCTGGAGTCAAGATAGGTTTTGACCTCGTCCATGGCTCCACCCATCTCCAAAGTATCATGGTCGTTTCCTTTGTAGATGTACTTGTGTATGTATTTGACTGACTTTATAGAGGCGCAGACCTCCAGATTGATGTGGCAGTCAAATTCCACCAGCAGTTGCAGAGGGTGAGGAACAACATCTTTGTTTGTGAAGACAATGTCGTTTTTCTGGATGGTGCAATCGTTATCTGGTCTGGCATATTCTGGATAGCCATCCTCCTTCATCAAAGTCTGGGGACTGAAGGACTTTGGAAAATGCTTTTTGCACTGTCCATTCTCCATGCAACACTGGGGATTGCAAGGGCCATGCAGCATGTATTTTTCAATGGCCTGATAGAGCTGAGGATGGACATTTCTGTCGGGAATATGGGTGGAGATGAAGGAGTCAATTTGTTCCATGGTGCGTATCTTGTAATCTGGCTCCAAGAAGATGAGGAGGTGCATGTGAGGCAGACCACGCTTTTGGTATTCAATGGTGTACACCAATCCTGCGACCTTGCCATAGCAGCCTTGTTGAACCTTCTTCAATAGAGCCTGCTGTTTCTGATAGAATACGCAAGCCACCAAGTCTGGATGGTCCACAGTGCTCTGACCTATATGAGGGATAGTCAGGAATGAAGTCATAAACATGGCTTCAGATATGAATCCTTACCTTGGAGGAGATTCTCACTGATCACAGGCCAGCTTCCATTTGCAGTCATGGTGAGGAAGAGATTTGGTTTCTTGCAGGCACAAAAAATGGCCAAGGAGTCCTGAAGCAGCTGGTGCATGTATCAAGGGCTGCCAGTATGAGAAGATGGAAGAATGATGGCACGACCTGTCTGAGCCAAATCATCCATGCCTTCATTGATGACATTGTCTGTCAGACCTCGGTAGCAGTTCACCCTCAGCTGCCTCTGGTTGTTCCTGACCCAGTTCAGGTATGACTGTTCAATGGAGGCCCAGGCATCAACCACATACTGCTGGAACAGTCTTCCACAGCGAAAGACGTTGTTGGAGTCAAGGTGATTTGGGCATGGGTAAAGGTGATAGGCATAGTAGAGCCGCTGGGTCACTTTCTTTGCATGTGCACGTCTGCCTTCATTGACATTCATGGGGATGTCATTGTGCCAGCCCTCTTCGCCTTGAGGAAATATGAGAATGTAGTGAAGAGTTGAGTATGCATGACTGAGCTGGCTGGTGCATTGAGGTTGACCGCCTTGAAGTTGGACAATAAGATCACATTTGTTGACCACAATCTCAGATCCATCTCCAGGAATAATCACAGCAATTTCATTGGTGGTTAGGAGATTATATCTTTGACCATCTGTGCCTTGCTGGAAGTGAATGCATGCACAAACCTCTGTGTGCTCCTCAGGAGGCTTCTCTCACATGACCTGATAGGCCTGCTTATAAACAGCTGCATAGGGATGGGTTCTATACAGCATGTCATGGAGTGATCTGAGAATCTGGTGATCAAGACCTTCATTTCCAGGTCAGGTGGCATGGATGTCAGTGGCCTCTTGTGGATCATAGATGTAGATTTGTGCATAGGAAGGCTGAAGACCATCTGGAGGTATGAGGCTGCCCATGAGATGGTGAAGGGATCCATGAATATGAAATGCATCTGGGCCAGAGCCTTGAAGAGCATGACGGTCAATATTGATGCCGACCAATGTAAATGCAAGAGCGCTGTTGTACTGACGAATCTTGGACCTGAATGTGTGATTTGCATATGCCTGCTGCAGCTCGGGTGGCCATGCCGGGAAAGGCTGAAGGCTGACTTGGCCCTGCAAGCAGCACATACCAAAGAGTGGATTTCATGCAGAGGACTTGGAGAGTCTTTCACATGCAAAGTGTCTTGCATGGCAGCTGGGGCACTCTATGTCAAGAGGACCAAGAGTATAAAGGGGAACAGGCTTTGTATATGGACGACCTCCATCAGGGATAGGAATGACTTGGTTGATAAGCAGCTGATCCTCTTCCTCTTGGTCCAGGCAACATTGACGTTCCTGAGTTCTTCTTCTTTCCTCGTCTTGATCATATCATTCTTGAGATGCTGGATCATCATATTCATACAGGGCCTCTTCCAGACATTCCCCATACTCACGAACCCTTTGTTCATGACGGTCCCAGTTCTCCACTACCTGTCAACCTGCTTGCTGAACATCCTGATTCTGCCTATCCATGTGCTCAGCTTCCTCCTGCTGTCACTGGAGAGCTTCCTGATTCTGCCTATTCATTTCTTCAGCTTCCTGCCACTGCACCTCAAAAGCATACTGAGCTTCTCTGTTGAGATGCTTAGCTTCCTGCTGCTGGAATTGCTCTTGGATCCACTGCTGGATCTGCTGTTGCTCAGCTTCTTGCTGTTGTTGGCGAAAAGCCTCCTGAGCCTCTCTATTGATCCTCTCAGCTTCTTGCTGCTGCAAGTGTAGCTGGATCTGCTGTCAATGAAACTCCTCCTGCACTTGTCTCTGAAGCAAGTCATTTCTAATCCACATTTGCTCCTCCTGGAAATGATGCTGAAACTGCATATTAAATTGATAATAATCAGGTTTAGGTGGTGTAGGTAAAGGTGGTGTGGGATTAGGCACAAAATAGTGGAGGGGATTGTCAAAGTTGTGAGGACCAACTGTGCCCTCATAATGAATAGGGCCATATATGGGAGGAGCGGGAGAAGCAGGTTGAATAGGTTCATCAGGAATCTGAGGCACCTGTGGGGGCTGCATCCCAGCTGCCATGAGTTCTGCCTGGGCCTGCTGTCTTATCTCATCTCTGTCTTGTCGCTGCCGAACATTATGCTGATGACATCTGTTATTGTGAGCTGCATTCATTTGGTCATTCAAGCACTGATTGAAATTGACTGGAGGACGATGAGCACGCTGCACCTGTGCAATTGCATTTTGTGGCAAGCCAGGATATTGCCCCACTGGTAGTGGTTCATATGGGAAATGAGGAGGAGGCTGCCATGCAAAGGGTTGTGGAACAGGCCCCGCTTGTGCTTGATAAGGTGGCACAAAAGCTGGCTGTGGTACAGGAGGCGGAGGCCTTTCCTGATTATCATGTGTGGCATGGCAATGGTTACACCTGGTGGGAGATGTCATTTGAAGTCTATGCATTCGGTTGCATTCTCGTTGAGATTGACAATCATGTTCTGGGGTTATATGTTCTGGATTTCTAAATGGTACATGCAGACATTAGCATCATGCATGTGCCAATATATGGTCAACAACTCACGGGACAGGTATATTTTGATCCATCTTTGTTGTTGAAATTGAAATGGTTGTTTAGCAAATTTGTTGCCTGAGCTCATCAATAAGTCATTTCTATCATTGTTGATAAGAAATGAAACCCACAAAAAGTGTATTACACCTTATTACTACACTTGGCTGCAGGGGAAAGCAATTTAACTTGAGAATTCTATCACAAAAGCAAGCAGCCAAGTTGTGTAATGATTTGTGTAATGATTGTGTCACCAAGTGACAAAAATAACCAATTTTGTTATGCTTTTGCTATTCTTGATGCTGTTCCCCCTATAGTAGGAAAACCACGTTGTTTGTCCGTGTTGTTCACGGAGCGCAGCAGGCGTGTGGATCACTGTCCACTATATCGCGTTTGGCAGGATTTTTGTACTTAGTGAATTTTATATGTTGAAATTCTCAATTTATATTTTTTTCACACTGTCAAGAGAGAAAACCACATGAGATTCCCAAAAAGACATTCAAGTGAGGTAAGCGAAAACCATGTGGGCTTTGGTGAAGTTAACAAAAGCCATGCAAGCTGGCAAGCCACCCCCCATCCTCCCTTTCTTTATAGATGAGTCCACACCTGTTGTGCCTTCAGCACAGGAAGAAAGCGGAGTGCTTCACACTCCTTTGCAAGGTGCCTTTGGCACCTCAACTTCTCATTCTTAATAGTCATAGCAGATCCTGAAATTTTCCCATTCTTCATTTCCCATTCTTCAGTTTTCCTGTTCTTCAGTTTTCCTGTTCTCCAGTTTTCTCATTCCCCAGTTTTCCCATTCTCCAATTTTTCCATTTTTCCATTTCCCCATTCTCCAGTTTCCCCATTCTCCTGTCTCCTCCCTATTCCCCTGTCTTCTCATTTTATGTATTTTTCCCACCAATTCTGATGTTGTTGGTCAATTTTTCATATTTATTGTCATCTACATAATTGTTGTTGCAGGATTGAGCTGTGGAAAAGTACTGCCAAAAGCATGACCTGCGTGCATATGAAAGGGAGGACTATGCAAGAAAACCATGCAAGATTCCCAAAAAGACATTCAAGTGAGGTAAGCGAAATAAGTGAAAGTTAGCGAAAACTACATGGGCATTGGCGAAATATGCGAAATAGTTGAAATATGTGACACAACCGAAATACGCAAAAACCATGCGAGCTAGCGAGCCCACCCTCCCCATCATCCCTTTCTTCTTAGATGAGCCCACACCCATTGTGCCTTCGGCACAGGAAGCAAATGTCATGGGGGCGCCTGCGGTGCTACCCATTGCCATGTGAGATTGCCAAATAAGGGATTAGCCGAGGTAAGTGCAAACCATGTGGCTTTAGCGAAAGCCATGCGAGCTCGCAAGCCCGTTTCCCAAAGGTTGGCCCATAATTCTTAGATGAGCCCACACCCATTGTGCCTTTGGCACAGGAAGCAAACATTGCGCTTTGCGCTCATTTGGGGTGCCTGCAGCGCCACCCGTCACCACGTGAGATTGCCAAATAAGGGTTTAGCTGAGCTAAGCGCAAACCATGCAAGCTAGTGAGCCCATTTCACAGGGGTTGGCCCGTAATTCTTAGATAGAATAGATAGATAGATGATGATGATAGATGATAGATAGATAGATAGATGATGATAGAATAGATAGATGATAGACTGATAGATTATAGAAGATTATAAAGATCTTCCAATAATGTTTCTCTGAAGCTCAGATCAAGTGCCTATCCACAGAATTCAAGTTCACCATGCATCTGCATGCCGACAACAGGAAGTTTGAAACTGCAACATCTAAACTCTGTATATCATAACAAATATCATTACATATAAGTACCAGAGCCCAGCGCCCTCCATCACCCCTACAAACCACAAGGTATCCAGTGCGCAGTCAAGGATGAGACAGCAAGTTAGACAACCAGAAAGCCATATCGAAGATGGGGAAGATACAAGACATCGGTGTGAATGACAGGGGTAACAGCCACTCCAGTATTGAGGATAGCAATTAGCCCTGGAGGAGTGTAAGCCTGGCTTACTACATATGACAGCTACGCTGATTGGACACCGCCATTTGTTGTTCAGTATTTGCATCACCTAGTATATAGACCGCATCGCTCGCTTACTCGTATCTTATCTCTTACTGCCGTCACCGAATCCCATATGCTCATCCACGTTATCTGTTGCCTGACCGTCTTAGTGTTGACTGTCTACTGTGACAGCCTTCCACTTTTTTTTAATGTTCAGCTGAGCATTACCATCTGCTGTTCCTGTTCTTGCTGTTACATAAACATACCGTGTCATTGGGTATTGACCGTGTTTTGGTCAGCCGCCCTTGACTTAACGAACACACTGCCTCCCCGCCGTGTCCATCTCCCTGTACCGTTGTTGCCCATAACGACAAGAAATCATTCTAGACTTAGAGCAGCTCATGACGACATAACGTCGACGAACACCTCACCAGAATTATCGTCATCACCTGTGACTGTTCCAAGTATCCCCTCACCTATGTCTAGCGTGTCTTCCCTGGACAGCTGGGTGGTCTACTCCCACACTTCAACTGTCATGCATATACCCACTGATTCAGACTCAAGCAACTCTAGTTCAAACACACCTGTCAAACCTACCATGTCTTCATCTTCTAAAATTGCACGGGTAGAGCAGTCATCCACAAGTAAACCACCCTTCCTAACCTTGGGCAAAGTGACGCCCGAAGCTCTACGTTCGTGGGAAATGGGTTGTAGTCAGTTTTTCATGCACAAGGGTGTCCCAGAGGAGGAGATGGTCAAGAAGATTGCCTGGGGAATGCAGGACCCATGCATCCAGGATTGGTATGTTACGAACCAAGAGGCAATTGATGCAATGTCGTTCAAAGCATATATGACTGAAGTCCGCAATATCTGGCTGCCCCTCGGTTGGGTGGACATCGTTTGACGCAAGATGTTGGCCTCCACCCAAGGGCAATGCCCCTTTAGCGAGTGGGCCATTGACGTGCAGAGCCAGAATACCCTCTTACGAGGAATGACATCTCACCTCCCCGATGTCAACATCCTTTATCACCTCGAATCGCATATGAACTCGGAACTAGCTGCGGATTACCATGCGGAGAATGTCGCTGAAGATGACCTGCGTAAATGGATCGAGAAGGTGCACATCCTTGACAAGAAACACCTGTGCTATCTGGCTAGACAAGAGGAAGCTGTGGAGGTTGCACTACGTGCCGAACGTGCTCACTTGAACACTGACAAGAAGACACACTCGAACACACGTTCTGCCGCCACTAGTGCAAACATGTCCAAAGGCACCTCCAGTACAACAAAAACCTTCACCCGACTGCCTACTCTTACCGACACAGAATGCCAACTTTTGCGTGATAATGATGGGTGTTTCAAATGTTGCGAGCCGTTCGCTGGTCACACCTCATCTAACTGCACCAAGGGTTTTCCGGATGGCGCTTCTTACAAAACCCTAACAGCCACTTTGGTAGCAACGAAGAAATCAAAGAAGGGTAAAGAAGTTGTTGCTGCAGTGGGAGTCGATGAGGAGTGCGATACAGTCGCAGTAGTAATGCCGTCCACAGTGCTTGGTGATGGCACAGATTCGGGCAAAGAGTGCGTGGCTCCGCTGCAAACCCCTCACCTTCATTGGGAATGTCTTGTAGACGGACCCAGTGTCTCTTCTCCTATCAATGTGTCTGCGCTTATTGATCATGGATCTTCTCTAGTTCTGATTGGTGAAGAACTCGCAAATAACCTTGGTCTATGTTGTCGGCAACTCGTCAAACCGCTACCTGTTTCACTCACATTCTCCAAAGACAAAAACTCGTTCCTTCTATCAGAATACGTTAAACTCTCATGTACTTCCCTGGACCAAGCCTATACATCACGAACTGTACGCGCAATAGTCGCACCTAATCTTTGTACTCCTCTGTTACTGGGAGGACCGTTCCTGCAGCACAATCGAATTATCATTGATCACGAGCTGTGTACATGTATTGCTAAAGATGCTAATTATGATCTTTTACAGCCCCGAGGAGCTTTGGGGACACAACAACCTCCTCCAACTCCAGCATCTACATGGGGCCCAGAACTCTTTTAGAAAAAGAGAGATGTGGTTAATGAACTAAAGACTGTCTTACCTGAATGGAAGACTATAGTCAACAATGGATGTGAAACAGTAAAGGGCATTGATGTGGTCGCAGCCATACAGGCGCGGATTGACAATCTCACGTGCCAGAACAAACTAAAAGATCTAGATGTGAAATACAAGGCGACGTTCAGCGACCGGTTCCCTGTGGATATCCCACATAACAACACGATGCCGAGTGATGTTTTATTTCATGTCAGCTTGAAGGACGCTAACAAAATAGTGCAACTGCAGTCCTATGACTGCCCCAAGAAGTATCGTGCAGCCTGGAAAACATTGTTGGATTCACATGTGGACAGTGGACGTCTGTGCCATTCAGAGAGCGAGTGGTCATCACCGTCCTTCATCATTCCAAAACCAGACCCCACGGTACTACCTCATTGGGTAAACAACTTCCGCAGGCTCAATCTCAACACCGTCGCGGATAATCACCCACTGCCACAAATCGATGAGATTTTGAAGGATTGCGCAAAGGGGAAGTTTTTTGGCAAAATAGACATGACTAACGCATTCTTTCAGACGCGAGTACATCCGGACGACATGAAATATTTAGCAATTCATACTCCCTGGAATAAGTACAAATGGACGGTGATGCCCATGGGAGTGCATAATGCACCTGCAGTACACCAAAGGCAAATGACTGTGGCATTGCAATGTGGGAAACAACTCCGCAGTAGGCGGATATAATGTTGGGTCTTTGCTATGCCTGCTGCTTCACTTACAAGACAAGAACGTTCGACCCTAAAGGGGTCTGCTACTGATGTAAGTCTGATAGTTAGTACCTAAGGTCACGGAAATGTAAAGGAACTAGTCCAAAGGTATGCAGACCAAGTCCAGAGGTCAAAATGTCGGGTCCGAAGGTATACTACCAAGTCTGAGGTGCAGGAAAGCGGGTCCAGAGCTTCGGGTTGTCGGGTTATGGGGAATAGCAAGGGAATGGGTTCGGAAAGCATCGGACTATGTCTGGAAACAAGGGAAAGTCAAGGAAAACGAATGGCAAGGGTTGCGGGTGCAAGACGGGTGCAGAACAGGTGTGAACCAGGTATATTCAGCCAGGTAACAGGTAAGGACAGGTATGTGACCAAGTAGATGGGAAGTCCCACCTACAGTAAAGTAAAGAGTGCTTGGTCATACTACCAGTCCTATATAACTAGCTACGTGGAAATCCGGAATACTGAAAAGTAGGAAAACATCGGGTCCAAAGGTATGTAAACTAACATGAGGCACTGCAGACTTGTGGGAACACAGGTAATAACACTGTCTACTGCATCAGTCATGGGAAACAAGCTACTACGCACCAGTGGGGTTGGACGGAACGGACAGGACATAGGACAGACGGGTTTCCAAAGGTATGCGAGCGGGTCCGGTGCATCTCCGGCGGGTCCAAGGCTCAGAGAGCACAGGAAAGTGTCGGGTTTGAGCAGGTTTCATCGGAGATGACTGGGAGTGACTGGTCTGATGTCCGGATAACTGGGCTTTCGACATACTCCATAAAATAGGCCTCTGCAGGGCTGCAGCGAGAATGTTTCCTACAGCGACACCTGATCGGCAAAATTTGCCATGTTTATCTCGACGACATCATAATTTGGTCGCAAACCATCGAAGAGCACAAGGAGAACGTAACTCAAGTCTTAAATGCCTTGCGAACTGCTCAACTCTACTGTTCAACAAAGAAGACCTCGTTGTTCAACACGGAAATTGACTTCCTGGGACACCATATATCGGCATGTGGCATCGAAGCTGATGGATTGAAAATAGTGCGTATTCTGGACTGGCCGCAACCTCGTAAAGCGAAACATGTACAGTCATTCCTGGGTATGGTTCATTATCTGCCAGATGTAGCTCAACACACGCGAATTCTCACTGCTCTGACAACGAAAGCTGCAGAAGTAAGTTTCCCCAAATGGACAGAAGCACATCAAACAGCCTTTGAGGCCATCAAGGAACTCATTGTTAGTCCACGGTGCCTGACAAGTATCGACCACGACAACCCAGGTGACAACAAAATATTTCTGACATGTGATGTGTCGGACTATGCCACTGGTGCCATGCTCTCATGGGGACCAACACGGGAGTTGGCACGACCAGTCGCCTTCAATTCAGCTCAACTTCGAACAGCCGAGCTCAACTACCCGGTGCATGAAAAGGAATTGTTGGCGATCATCCAGGCCTTAAAGAAATGGCGCATGGACCTTCTAGGTGTGCACGTTGATGTATACACTGATCACCGTACCCTCCAGAACTTCACCACCCAACGTGACCTGTCACGCCGGCAGGCACGTTGGGCAGAATATATGTGTCAGTACGACATCACAATCCATTACATCAAGGGAGAGGAAAACGTTGCTGCAGACACATTATCAAGACGAACTGACTCAAACTCGGCCGACATCTGTGCCGCGATCCTCAGCATACAAGCAGACCCTGACTTGTGCGATCAGATCATCAAAGGTTATACGATGGACCCGTGGTGTCAACGTTTGGAGGACCTTGTGGGCTCTCTGCCTGGGTTGCGAAAAGACGACGGGGGGCTGTTCTATATCATGGATCGTTTAGTAATTCCATGGGTGGACAATCTCCGTGAGCACCTTTTTCATGCAGCTCACGATGCTGCTGGCCATTTTGGTGCAGATAAGTCTTACACCTTGTTGCGTGGATCGTACTACTGGCCGAATATGAGGAAGAACCTCATCGAATCCTACATCCCATCGTGCACCGAATGTATGTGCAACAAGTCCAAAACGATGGCGGTCACAGGTCCCCTCCACCTGCTCCCAATACCCGACTCATGCGGTGACTCCGTGGCAATCGATTTCATCGGGCCATTGCTGGAGGATGGTGGGTATGTATAATATGCTGGTTTCGATGACTGATCGTTTGAACGCAGATGTACGATTGATACCCTGCAAGGACAACATAAGCGCAGGGCATTTCGCAACCTTGTTCTTCAATCACTGGTATTGTGAAAACGGACTGCCAACAGAGATTGTATCGGACCATGATAAGATCTTCCTCTCAAAATTCTAGCGTGCGTTGCATAAGCTAACTAGTATCAAATTAAAGATGTCCTCAGCGTACCACCCGGAAACAGATGGCACGAGTGAACACATGAACAAAACCGTAAACCAAACCTTGTGATACTACATTGACAGGAATCATAAGGGTTGGGTCCATGCACTACCATGGGTGCATTTTCACATCATGAATATGGTGAACGCCAGCACTGGCTTCTCCCCATTTCAGTTGCACCTGGGACACTCGCCGCGGATGCTACCACCCATCATCACAAATGAGAAATTGGGCTCGGAAAGAACTGACGAAGAACGGGCAACGTCGCTGCTCTCACAACTCGAACATGATCTGATGGAGGCGCAAGACAATCTGCTGGCGGCCAAAGCTGCACAAGCCACACAGGTCAACAAGAATCGCACGCCTGCAATGACCTTCAAGATAGGAGACTGCGTCTTGCTCGCCACAAAACATCGTCGATGAGAATACATGCAGAAGGGAGACAAAAGAGTGGCCAAATTCATGCCCAGATACGACGGCCCGTACCTCATAATCAACGCACATCCACAAACCTCGACATACACACTGGATCTCCCAAATTCACCAAACATATTCCCGACCTTTCATATCAGCCAATTGCGTCCGTACCGCATCAACGACAAGAGTCTGTTCCCATCTCGCGAACATCCACAACCGGGACCAGTCGTGACAGAGGACGGCCAACTAGAAAATCTTATTGACAGATTTATTGACGAGCGGAAGGTGGGGAGGGGAAAGAGGTATCTGGTTCGTTGGGTTGGTTTCAATGAAGAGGATGATGAGTGGCTGCCACGACGTGACTTGGAGGACTGCAAAGCCCTGGATGTCTGGGAGAGCAAAAGGTCAAAAGGATAGTGGGGAAGGGTGTAAGCCTGGCTTACTACATATGACAGCTACGCTGATTGGACACCGCCATTTGTTGTTCAGTATTTGCATCACCTAGTATATAGACCGCATCGCTCGCTTACTCATATCTTATCTCTTACTGCCGTCACCGAATCCCATACGCTCATCCACGTTATCTGTTGCCTGACCATCTTAGTGTTGACTGTCTACTGTGACAGCCTTCCAAGGAGGTTGCCATTTGAAGTTGGAGATGCGTAGACTGAGTGCAAGTGTGTCAGCCAAGTTTTGAAACTTGCCATTAAGGCACCATGATGCAAACGAGGTGTTTAAAACTAGAAGCAGATCATCCTATGAACAGTGACAATATCTTAAACTCTGGGTCTCGAGTCTGTCCGAGCGCTTGAATCAGTGTATGATCGATGTTATAAGAGATAAAAGAGGTTGACACGACACTCGCGACTTTGGAGTACAGGAACAGAAGTGGATACAGTGGCTCAAAAAAGTGTCCCAATGTTTGTCCAGTTTCATGTAATTGCATTATGGTGAGTCAGAGTGTAGGAATATAATGTGGCACTGCGGACACATTTGGTAGTTCTACCTTCTGGCGTGAATCTGGGCTATGTGGCGTGGGAAACAGAGCTTATAGAGTGGAGATATGACAATTCTACAATTGTGACTCATTGGGACACTTTTTTGACTTTGAGTTTAACAACTGTAATCTTTATTGTTCTGATGTTTCATGCTTCCTCCCTTGACTTTAATCATTGCTACTAGTCTCATAAACATATTTTCTATCAATCTGGCACATTTCTCCTCGAAAATATTTCCCTCCTTTTCTCCAAATCTCTTCTATAGCTCAAATAGCCCCTGTAGATGATTTTGATATTTCCAGTGATGCCCAATAGGGTTGATGGTTATGAACTATGTTGTTAATGATAACAAAGTAATATTATGGTCTTTAAATCATTTTGTGACCAACTTTAAGGTATATTTGATGTCATTATCCTCTACTATGATAATCTTCTCTTAATTAATACAAGACTTCGGTATGTTTTTAAAGCTCCTAAAGTTATTTGAGTCAAAAAATTCATTAGCTTCATGGTATACACTAATGTCATCACTCATACTGTTAGGGCCACTCTTGCTACAGTCAGTGTTAAGGCTGTAACATGGAAGAACAGCCATTGCTTCTAGAGGCTCATATGGCAGGTACTATTTTCTACTTCAAGCACCAGTGCTACTGGACTGCTTATGTCTAGGAATGTTTTACCTGGTAATATGAGACAAAAATAAATAATATATGATTATATTTATATAGGAAATTAAAGGGAAATGACTTGAGGTAAGAAAATCTTACAAAACATATAAGTTGATAGAGGATAATCTGATAGTATGGAGACTGTATGAAGTAAAACTAAGTAAACTCAATATGTGGTAGAGGGGCAGATATGTGTAGAGTGATGTACTTTTCATGTTAGAATGATATCTACTCAGAAGCACCTATAAGTTAGATATTAATTAAGAAGAAATTATCACAGTAGAGGATAATGACATCAAATATACCTCAAAGTTGGTCACAAAATGATTTAAAGACCATAATATTACTTTGTTATCATTAACAACATAGTTCATAACCATCAACCCTATTGGGCATCACTGGAAATATCAAAATCATCTACAGGGGCTATTTGAGCTATAGAAGAGATTTGGAGAAAAGGAGGGAAATATTTTCGAGGAGAAATGTACCAGATTGATAGAAAATATGTTTATGAGACTAGTAGCAATGATTAAAGTCAAGGGAGGAAGCATGAAACATCAGAACAATAAAGATTACAGTTGTTAAACTCAAAGTCAAAAAAGTGTCCCAATGAGTCACAATTGTAGAATTGTCATATCTCCGCTCTATAAGCTCTGTTTCCCACGCCACATAGCCCAGATTCACGCCAGAAGGTAGAACTACCAAATGTGTCCGCAGTGCCACATTATATTCCCACACTCTGACTCACCATAATGCAATTACATGAAACTGGACAAACATTGGGACACTTTTTTGAGCCACTGTAGCTACCTGTTTTATGATTGGTGAGTGCAGTGAGACACAATAGAGAGACATACCTGATGTACAAACTAATCCTGCTCGACAGACAGCGAAGGTTCTCCGAGGATGCACTAATTTCTGACGCCCTGGAGCCAATAAAGAGTAAATAATTTGAGCTTGAAAAAACGTCCGCGCTGGGCTTCGTTAACACTAGCGATTTGGATCGTGTTTCCTGTGCTGACACAGACTCGGATATCACGCCTCAATTCACTAGCGTCAGAACAGCAGCTCTTCGCGATCACCCAGATTAAACTAGCGACAAATCAATATAGGTGGGTGTAGTCACACCAACTTCTGGGCGTGACAAGAGTGACATTTGAACACGCAAAGAGGGAGACGGGGGAGCACTGGATCAGAACCTACTGACAGGAATGTTAAGTAGAGAAGGTGGACTGCATGTCAGTGTCAGGAATAGTGTTCTTGTGTACTGCCAGTAAGCAACCAAACCACCAGCGCCAGAACAACAGCTCAAAACTACCTGGATATACGTGAGCATGTATTTGAAACGTGAATGGACACGTACTTGGTAGCAACTGATCGGCGTTGGAATTGATGTGGCATGTGCATTGTACATCCCTAGCACTGCTGAGTTGGGTTGAGCTTCCTTTATTCTGCTATCAAAACCTTACTCTGACTTACAAGTTACCAGTGCTAATAGGAGTTGAAGTTGCCACGTCATGATCTTCACAAACTATGTCACGGTCGGACCGTAAAGCTACATCGCAGTGGAGTTCTGCCAGCATATAAATGCGAGCCATCCTCCTACTGTCTCTTCATATTTATTTAATTCCATATCACATCCTCAAAAACAATGCGTGTCCGTTTCATCCTCGCTGTTGTTGCTGCTGTGATAGCATCAATATCTGCCATTCCCATTGACAGCCTCAATGATGATGACTGTCCCCGTCAATGGGTGACAGTACAGTGCTGCGAAGGTTGGACATGCGAGCTGGCAGTCGATGGCCTTGTCGTGAGTATGAGTAGGTTGCATCCTGAATCTAACCACATGACTCACTGGCGTGTAGGGCTCTTGGAGATGTGTACCATAGGGACTGGGTGATGTGTCTTCACAGTGAACAATGTGATTTTACGTTTCTGTTTTTGCATCGGTGCAGTATGGTTGATGGGCATGACGTGCAAGTTACTAGTGGTTTGTTGCTGGGTTGAACAACATGATAGGTTCTAAACAAATTTCGAGCAATGAAGAAAATCTTGGAATAGAGGAAATCTCAAACATTTGAATACATGGAATATAATTGAAGTACTTACAACACGGTTTTGTAGCCTAATTGTAAGCTTGAATATAGAAGTCTTTGATGGCACCAGAAGTCGCTAGGCTTCGTGAACAACCTCATGGCGGAAATGCGACAACAGTGGACCCAATGGGCGGTGCTCGAATGTCCGGAAAAACAAATCCTGCACTGTGTCGGGATGCTGCAAGCAAGAGTTAAGACGAGGGTATAATACGACCAACTCGAAGATGATTTGCCTTCGGTGAATCTGCTGCTTGATGAGAAGCATTTGAAGGTAATCTGCAGCGGGCATACTTGCAATGGATAGATAAACCACAACCTTGCATGCCCGACCAAACTGTGCAATATGAGTTGCGTCGGACCAGATAATTGGCTCTTGAGTGTGCTGAAGGGGAGAAGAGGACGCCCGGCATGAGTGGGCGAGATATCGACGGCGCAGTAGCCAGAGAGGTGACATCATCTGAAATTGCGCAGTGACGATATCTCGCCCGTCTCGAGACCTTGAATGTTAAAGCTCACCTGGTAAAAAGACGAGAAGGAGGAAAGAAGTTGGCAAAGTGAATTTACGTGCTGGAGGAGATTCGAGACTCAGCTTGTTTATAACGCAACATTAACGACTTGCGAGGTGATCAGAAACGAGTCAATCCTGTTGATGCAGGAATCAGTCGGTGTATACGAAATACATGATATGGCGAGAGTGAAAGATGGAAGAGGTCGACAAGGCAGCTGCTTGGACTACACGAAAAAAGGCAATGGACAGACACTTGTTTCAAATGATTCCAGCTACCTTTGCCACGGAACGTTGAGATATGTACATTGTTCTCTTCGCAAGCCTGATCAACTTGCCTCTCGCCCACACCAACTTTGGAGCATGGAAAAGAGGATGGTCGCGTACTCGTTTCATAAGATTCCAAGTTACCGCAGATGGTTGTGATGGAAGGACAAAAGCCACACATACTAAAAACAGCCAAAAAAAAGTAATGTAAGCTTCGCGCCACTAAACACCACCGAACTTCAAAAACCAACTGCCCGCCCGGGACCATATCAGAGTGAGAGTGCTACTGCTAGTATACAACTATTTCGAACGACTTGATTCCATGTTTTGTTTGACATTGCGATAATTTTCGGAGCCCCCCCGGAAGCTCTCACCAAGGTATGCCCGTCTCACCAGTTGAAATGTACCTTCAATCGCCCGAGCAGAAATACAATTTCCTTTCAGTCATAAGTCGAGTTTTGATGGACTACTTTAATTGCGATCCCACTGCATGTTGTGCAACCTGGCAGTACCCCCGAATTTGACGAGGGCTTGGAGAGTCGTCTGCGGTGGATCTTCCGTCTGCCGAGAGACAAGTCCGCTTAGCTGTGTCGCAACTTCGGAATGTGCACGTAAGAATGGAAATGTGTGGGTGCTCATTCCAGAAGCGTAGATCCGCAGACATCTGTCTGTTTCGGGATGGGTCGGCTCCCTCTGCGGAAATTCAACGGTGAGCCGTGGGGCCACATTGAGGTCGAGAAGGAGAGCGATGTACGGACGCTTCGATAAGCATTGGATCGAATGATGCGAGCGAGTGATGAAACCTAGTTCTCGCACATTGCAATTCTTTCCCGCTTTGCCGGAAATGAAGATTTGTGATACACGATTGAGATCGGAGCCAGGGCTGGGATCATCGAAATATATAGGAATCATCTTGTCAACGAGCGGCTGCAGATGGCAGCATTGCACCGCGCTTGTACGATGCCAGTGTCGCAAGGTCCACTCTTCAGCACTGCATCTAGCGATATCTTGGAAATTATATTGCTTGACAACGTTTAGAAGCTCACCTCAACTGCTCAGCCGCAGTTCGTTTGGGATCGCTCGGAGGCGAGATAAACTCTGTCATAGATACCCAATGCGAAAAATTGATGTAGGCATGCCGAAAAGCTTTCTTGGCCTCCTTGACTCCTGACCAGAACGTCGAGCCAAAAAGGTATTCCAGGAATTTAATGACAGAGACCTTCTGGCAGTCCATCAGTTCGGCATTCCCATCTCCGCTGTAGTATAGATCTTGGATTACGTTTTTAGAGGGGTGCGTGCGGACAAAGAGATCCTTAGCGAGAAGCAGCAAAAGTCTGCTGGTCAACTCTCCGCTCTGTCCGATTTCGACCATCCCACCATCGATCTTTTGCCTCAAGACAGCCAAAGCTTGCGTCAGATGGTCGGGTGTTCCATGGAGCAAGATTGCTGCGGCGCAAGACAGAATGGGCTCCGATGGATAACCGGTATAACTCCAGGCCCTATCTGGGGTCGTCGAGAAGCATATGCGCATGTGACTGGCCACTCCTGTTTCGATATGAGAAACCGCATCGGGGTGACCAAAGCAGATGTCAAGACCGAATCTCTGAGACAGGACTGCGAGAGCCTGGTCGGGAACATTGGGAATAAATTTTTTGGATTTGCATAGCTTCTGGGCAGCCACCCTCATAACCCCATCGGTAATCTTTTCCTTTTCTCGCACGTATGTCTTCCACCTATTCATGGTGGTCAGCGAAACTGAACACGAGGATAAAAACAAGAGGACAAACAGTGGACGACCGAATCCGACGACATGGCGAAACTTTGCAACATCTTTTGCTGGTACAGCATCCAGACGGTCCGCGAGCTGATCCCAACCAAGGTCGGTATAAGGCGGGTATAAAAGCTCTCCAGCTATCGCTACTCGCAGGGAGTCATCTGGAATATTGTGTGTGAAGGCTAGAAACAGGGGACATAAAACAAGTACTTACGTATCGTCTGTGGAGCTGAAAAATCGGCTACATGTGAGGTCGTAGATGCAAAAACGACCCAGACTGGTGCGTCATTGTTGCGAGAGTAGGAGTTGATCGCCCTGCCCAGAATATGTGATGGACGGAAATTCTTGCTGCTGATTTTGCTGAGAGGGTGCGCCTCGTCAAACGCAATCACAAGTTTGGGCTCATCCCCAGGACCCTCCTCCTCTTCCTCCTCCTCCTCCTCCTCCTCCTCATCCTCGTCCTCCACCTGCTTCTCCTTCCCCTTCCCTTTCGGTTTCGATCTCGATCTCGATTTCAGTTTCGGTCTCGGTTTCTTTCTCCCTGTCGGTTTCGGTTTCGGTTTCGGTTTCGGTTTCGGTTTCGTCTTCCTCTTCCTCTTTCCCTTCTCTCCCCCCTTCCTTGCGGTGAATATATGTAACAAATCTCTCGTCATGTTTCCGAAAGCTTCCCTAAGGAATGATTCGCCTTCCAATTTCGGTGGCCTCCCGACACCAGATTCCGAAGTCCCAGCGGGTTCTGCATTCTCTATCAGTGATTTGATCTTAGCAAGGGCCTGTATTAAACTTCAGCATCGTTTCGTCCATCTAGCAACCATGATTGGCCATGCTCACCACCTGATATCGATTCTGAACATCCGCAAAGAAATCGTGACGAACTTTAGAGCGCATGTCACACATTTTATCATTCCATTCTTGGATTGCAGCATTAGGATCACCAAAGCTCAGTGGGCTGCTCAGATTCTCCTGGAGCATCTGAAATATTGCTGTAAAGAATGCGCAGCAACGAGCGGTATACTCAGCCTGTGTGCAATCCATATCTTCTGTTAAAATGCGCGCAGGCACTGAGTCTCGCATGGGAAAGCCTGAATCATTTGGTTCACGAAGGTTCATGTACAAAACGAGGACACCTTTGGTCTGGAGCTAATTTGATACTTGTTAGCCACCTGATACGAGGATGTACTTTATAATCCTGACCTCGGTTATTAGTCTCGATTTCCCTGTACCTGAGCTCTGTACAATCGAACAGAACTTGGCATAGTAATCCCTCGAGATGCCCTTTCCCCTAAACTTGTTGTTGTTATTTTGCAGGTACTTGTAAAAGCCGTCCACCGCTTCCCCAGTGTAAGGTCTGACGAATGAATCGTAAAGGCGGTCCAACTCGTCCTCGCCTAGAATACAGTTGATGTGAGATGAATCCGTGGATGCCGCAGGAAAAAACCTCTGACCTTGAGCCAACTCGGGGCGTGTGGGGGAGCTAGCGTCGGGTACTCTCTGCAATATTTCTGCATTGCCAGTAACTGTCAGCAGATGGGTATCTATATGGCTGGCTCAAACACTTACTTAAATCAACGATGTGGGAGAAAGAGTTCGTCCGGCATGCGTCACGGATCACCTCACGTAGTTGAGGATGCTGTTCTACTATGTCCTTCGCTGGCTTGCGAGTATCAAGCTCATTTTTCAACTTAATGCGTTTGAATATAAGGTTGGCCTCCTCAATGATGCACTTGAGGACCAAAGACGACTGTTGATCCAAGTCCGTATCGGCGATCTTAGGGTCCTGGATTGAGTTAAGGATAAAATGGCCAAGCGCTTTGAGTATAGCTTGATCGATCTCTTCACGTTGTGTCTGTGTGAGCGGCAGGGATGTCACAGGAAGATCCTGCGACCCTGATGACCCTGGCTGCAATGACATGGGGCCGAGCGTGTCGATGTATGATGAATATGATGGTGAACGAGGAAAGAGGGGGGAGTTCCCAAGAGGCGTGCGATCCGTAAGTTCCAGACACTAACACTTTTAGTTCGGCGACCCACCACCACCACCGTTACAGTGACACCACGTGATGTCACACTGCCAAATCGAGTAATTCTGTTGCGCTGAAAATTTTCACTATTGAATGAGACGCGTCTCCATATTCACGCGTCGTATGCAATATAACGAAGCAGAAACATGTGTATATTAATTCCTGAGTAATACTGTGCAATTGAGAGCTGTGAAATCTACGAGAACATGAAGTAGCAAGTGTAAGAAAGCAATATCATAACGAGTGAGAGATGTGTGATCGTGAATAGCATATGAAGGAAATGGAACAAACAAACAAACTAGGCAGAAGTACGAGCTTTCTTTGCATTTGTGATGCCAGCGTTATTAGTTTTCTGCTTACGAGAACCGGACCTGACATGAACATTCTCCTTCTCGCCCTCAAAAAGAGGCTAAGCCACTGTGATGTCGGAATATTTGCATCTTCTTGTTCAAGAATGGTCAATGTGAATGAAGTGAGGATCTGCACAGGGAGAGGATGCCCAATGAGTTTCTCTGGGTGCGTGTACTGAGGATGGACTTCTTCGAGATGTTGGATCATGTTGTAATGCCAAACAGCATTGATGAACAGAGCAGCAGTCCAACTTTTCTTCCCTGTGATGGGTGCCAAAGATGAGTGACATAACTCACATTTGAGAGGGACATTGCAACAGGGTCTGTTGTTTGAGCCAATGTTGGCATTTGGATAGCAGAATGTGTAGGCATAAGAGCAGGATGATTTGACCTTCAAAACAGTACCATTGGTTTGCAATTTTGATTTGAATCTTGCATTCCTCATGTCCTGATCATCCACAGAATCCACATGGCTGATGGAGACCAAACTAAAAGATCAAAGTCAATACTCAAGGTTATACCATCATGACGTGAACTTACCTGTTCCCTCAGATTATCTTTGACACTCATTACACCATGAAGTGCTTGTTGAATACTAATGCTCGCTATGTATGTTACATAAGCATGTTCATTTTACCTTCATTGGCACGCAGCAGAACTTCCTCAATGACTACATTGAGTCCACTGAGGTCAGTACCAGTTACTCATAGTACTTACATCTAACTAATGGTTCCTGTAGCTTGTGTACTCACTACAGGTATATATATATTCAATATAGTGACTACATTAAGTCCACTGAGCTCGTGTACTCGCTACAGGTTATGAGCCCTGCGCTCATTAATTAATAACAGACTACAGTACACGAAACAAGCTTGCCACCATGTCTAGCTCAAATGCCAAGCTCGGAGACAATTTTCTTTGTGTCCCAAAACTAGTTGCAGATGGAGAAAATTGGATGACCTATAAAGATAGGTTGTCGTGGTCTGTCAATGCTCACGGGTTCCTCGGCCACCTATATGGGACCAAGAAGAAACCAATTGACCCCTTGACATTGTCGGGAAGAGGAGCATTGTGGCTGCCATCTACGTTGGACGAGCTTAGGGAGTTGTTGGCATACAGAAGTGCCACAAAGGAGTGGTGAATGGGCGAGGCCATCACAAAGCAGCAGATAGCTGGCATGATCCCCAATTCCCTGTTTATACAAGTCAAGAACTTGATGATGGCAGCAGAGATATTTACGTACCTATTGAACCTGTTTGAGAAGTGTTCTTGAGTAGTGTCCATTGAACTGTTGCAAAAGCTGCAGGACCTGAAGTGCCTTGAGAAGGGCAACATTCAAGAGCACTTCAACAAGCTGCGCATCATCAAAGAGCAGCTATCATCATGAGCTCATTGCCAGCATCCTACGATCCCCATCTATCAGCACTCATGGTGTCCGCAAAAGTATTGAGTGTTCTGCTCACTGTGGATGTCTTGATGTCCACCATCATAGATGAGTATGGTCGCCATGCTTTGAAAACGAAGAAGAATGGCTCATCGAATGACAATGCAGCATACAACACCAACGCAGGTACACGGACCCAACGGATCAAGGGCAACTGTCATGGCTGTGGCAAGTATGGCCACATGCAATGAGACTGCCATGGTGGCAAGGGAGGTGAGAAACCAGGCGGCAAAGGGAGGCACAGGAAGTCTGAGACTGCTGCCAGCACCAAGGACAAGGACAAGGACAAGGATGAGGAACCTGAAGGTGTTTGGTTAATGGATGATACAGATGAGGTGGGAGAAGAATAAATGTCACTCATGTATACGACACTAGCCAGCTCCAACTCCCAGCATTGCTTAATACAATGGGCAAACTGCTATCTGCCATCGTTGCCAAGAGACTTACCTTTATGCTGGAATGATACCATCTCCTGCCAAACACGCACTTTGGGGGTCGACCGGGTCGTTCCACCACTGACTCCCTGCACCTGCTTGAAGAGACGGTAAAAAACATGTGGAGATCCCACAAGGTTGCCTTGGTCTTGTTCCTGGACATCGAGGGCACATTCCCCAATGCAGTGACCAAGCGTCTCATACACAACATGCATATGAGATGCATCCCAGGTGATATTGTCAGTTTCACAGAGCGGTTGCTAACAGATCGACAGGCACAATTGCGATTCGATGGATACACATCTGACTGGATCCCCATTAATAATGGGATAGGCCAAGGCAACCCGCTATCGATGATCCTGTACATCATTTACAGTTCAGATCTTGTAGATGTTGCTAAACCATGAAGGGGCCGAGAAGCTGCCACAGAACTAACTCTATTGTTCGTCGATGATACTGCACTCATAGCAGTTGGTAAGAGTTTTGAATCTACTCACACCATCCTAGTGGACATGCTGGAGAGGCCTGGGGGTTGTTATGACTGGTTGAGGACTCACAATTCACGATTTGAAGCTAACAAATTTGCCCTAATAGACTTCTCGATGAACTGGAAGAAAATGTGCCCCAATATGCACATCCAGGGCACGGTCATCAAGCCCACTCCCAATCATCATTTTTTGGGCATCATTGTTGATCAAGAGTTGTGATGGAACGTGCAGGCCGCTAACACAGTGGCGAAGGGCACTACCTATGTCTTCCAATTATGAAGACTCTCTTCAGCTGCCAAGGGGCTCCCACTACACCTAATGCAACAACTTTATCAGGCGGTAGCAGTCCTGAAAATGCTGTACACAGCGAACCTATGGTTCACTCCCACCTTTCATGAAGGCACTAATGTTTTGCAATGAGGATCTATTGGAGTCGCAGAATGCCTCACCTCTGTGCAGTGTATAGCAGCACTTGCTATCACTGGGGCCATGAGATCTACAGCTACAGATCTATTGGAAGCCCATGCTAACCTGCTACCAATCCCGCTCCTCCTCCAAAATACTTGTCATAGAGCGATCATTCGCCTTGCCACTCACCCTGACACCCACCCCCTATATGGTCTAATTCGTCGTGCGGCAAAACATTATGTTGCATCTCACAGATCATCCCTCCACAGACTCACACATCAATATGTGATCGTCCCAGAGGATATCAAGATGCTCCTACTGACATGCTGGCCACCCTCCAGCACAAACCCATACAAGACACATATTGCAGCATCAAAGGAGATGGCCATAGAGGAACATGTCCAGCTTTGTGACACCATCCAAATCTACAGCAACGGATCTGGGCATCAGGGGAGAGTTGGGGCGGCAGCAGTTCTATTCCATGCAGGCAAATGCCCCCACACCTTACATTTCTACCTAGGAACGGAGAAAGAGCACACAGTGTATGAAGCAGAGGCAGTTGGCCTTACCCTAGCAGCAAAGTTAATCGCAATGGAACAAGACCTCACCTTTCCCATCTCCATCTCTGTCGACAACCAAGCAGTGATCCAATCTGGTGAGAGCTTCACTTTGAACCCAGGCTCATACTTGATAGACCATTGGGAAGGCTACACCTGGTCACTTGGTGTCTACTGATGGTGGTAAGGTGTAGTCTATCCTGGGAAAACTGCTACTCTAAGCTTCTTCCAACAGGGTCTGAGACCTCCAGAACCCTGATCCTAACTAAGAATGACCCCTAAGAAGTCCCTGATGCCAAACATCCTAATACAAATACCCCCCCCTAAAATGCAACACTCTGGGGTCGCTGAAGTCTCTAAAAAAGAGGTTTGTCAATCTAATTGATGTTGTGACTCTCTGCCTCTGCCAATAGAGTGCCCATTCGAGGTAAGAACACGTCTGGCATGATACCATCCTGCCATAGGGAATCCTTCCAAAGTCTCCAATGAATAAGAGTTTGTTTTGACACAATTTGATGAGGTGCCGACCACTTTGGAATGATCTTTTGAGACAACCTGAAATTGTTATTGACGTCACTCGCATAGACTTGTACAAGTTGTCCAGGTTCGAAGATTACTTCACCTTGAGGTTCTGCTACCACTTGTCAATTGAACATTGCCTTCTGTTTGATGGCATTTGCTACTGCATTTGTGAGGGCGTCCATTCATTGCTGCGATACATAGGCTGAATGTACATGGACATCCTGGGATTGAAGTTGACTTGTTGTCTCATTGAGTGGGGTACATGGTGTGTTGATAACGAGGCCTAGGAGGAGTTCCTTAGGTGAGAATTGGAACACAGGTAGTGTGTGATTGTTGAGGTACTTGATAGCCAATTCAAAGTGATCCGACCATTGCACAGGGATTGACTCGGGGTTCATGTCTGCATAGTTGTCCTCTCCAAGGTGCAGTGCACACATGTATTTCAATCAACCTAGTAACAATCTGTTAGTTCCTTCAACCAATCTGTTGACCCAAGGAGCATAAGCTGGGGTAACATAGCATTTCATGTCGTGCTTCTTGCACCATGCCTTAACCTCCTCATTGTCAAAATGTTTCCCTCTGTTGGTCATGAATGTCTCTGGAACATTGAAGTTATGCTTGATGATGTCGAGTCCTGAGATTGTCAACTTTGCGGTACCGTGGTTCTTGAGCTTGAATCCCCAAATGAATTGTGAGTATGTATCCATGATCAGCAGAATGTTAATGAAACCCCCTTTGGACTTTGGCATTGCCAGATAATCAGCTACAAACAGTTTGAATGGGTGCCATCATATGATGGGCTCGAGTAGTGGGTTTAGGTGAGTTGTGCCGAAGTTTTTGCATTGTCCACAATCGAGGATGGCTGTGGTGATTGAGCGATCCAGTTGAGGGCTGCAGATACAGTCAATTAGCTTGAGTTTAATCATGTCACGTCCCCAATGTCCATGTTCCGTGTGTTCCTTGCACACTAATTCGATAGCCTCGTCTTGGGGTATGCACTCCAATTTGCTGTGTACTCTGGTGGAGGAATCATTAGGTACCTTCCAAAGCTTACTGTCTTCAACAAAAAACTGTTGTGCCCTGTGATGTGTGTGTCTCTTGATGTTGATTGGTTTATCTGAGTCCAGGTCGCACAGTGTGTCTACGACATCCAAGAACAAGGGTTCTCATTGGAACTTACTTCGTAGTTCTGAAATGTGCATGTTATGAGGGTTTGTCATAGAGGTAGGCAATGTCACCTTGAGTAGGTCCTGTATAATTCCTCTCGTTGCCTCCCAGTCTTCATTGATGGTCCATTCGGCTCCGTCTCCTGGAGATGGTTCTCTCGTCATGAAACTTCTGCTCAACCCATCTGCTGCTGTGTTGGTGATACCTGAGCAATGTTGTACATCAATGATATGGTAAGCGAGGATGCCATCCCTCCAACGAGCATGCATGGTACTTAGCTTGGAACTGAGTAGAGTGTCCCTTAATGCTTGACAATCTGTTTCTATTTCAACCGGTGAGCCCCAAATGATGTCAGAAAACTGATCTAAAGCGAACTTCAGTGCAGCAAATTCTAAGAGGTAGGGTTTGTACTTCTCTTCAGTGCTTGATGTTCGTTTTGATGCGTAGGCTATGGGATGATTGGCTGTGACTATGGTTCCTGAGGACAGTGTCAAGGTATGTTTTTGGCTGAGGATCCCGCCGAATCCTTCCTGACATCCATCTGTGGTAACTATGAAGGGCATGCCGTCAAAATGTGGACTCTTCAAGATGGGTTCTGTGATGAGGATCCTTTTGAGGTTCATAAATGCTTCAGTGTGTTGTGGTCCCCAGTGTGGTTTGAGTTGTGTCATTCGAAGATGTTGTCTATAGCGAAAACGGCCTGTGCATTGTCCTTCTGGGGGTGTGCCGAAACGTTGCATGAGGTCTGTGAGAGGTGCCGCCTTCCTAGTGTAGTCCTTGATTAGAGATCTGAAGTAGCCAGTTAGTCCAAGAAATTGCATAAGGTTGTGTACTGTGTTAGGGATTTCCCAGTCTACTACTGCTGCCAATTTGGACAAGTCCGGTGTGATTCCATCTTTCCCGACCCTAGCTCCCACGAAGACGATTTCAGACATGAATAGCTGAGTTTTGGATGGTGATAGTGATAGGTGCATTGATCGAACACATTCAAAGAACTTCCATAAATGCGCCAGTTTCTCCTTGAAGATGTCTCCTGCCATACCAGTATTGTCAACATAGAGTTCAAAAAGAAGGCCAATGAGATCTCTTAGCGCAATAGCAGCCATATCCCCAAAGTTTGTTGGTGCACCCATCAGGCCGAATGGCATGCAACAGTAGCAGTCATAACCTCGTCCTTCTGTATAGAATGCTAGGTATGGTTGGGTGTCCTCATCTACTGGTATAGCATAGAACCCTGCCATGAAGTTGATTATGCTGATCCACCAATGGCCACTGAGGCATTGTTGCTTTGCTCTGATGTCACCTTGAGGTAGTGGTGGTATTTGGCTGGCATGGTTGATTTCTGCGAAGTTTTGACAGACTCTCCACTTGGGGGCGTTGTTCTTATTCGAGGTGGTGGTTCCGTTTGGTGGCCTTTGGGGTAGATCGTCTCGTGTTGGTAGTCCATGTTCAGCGCATTGATCATTGACATGATGCAGAAGTTCTTCTAAGGGGAGGCTCCCTAACCCATGTGCTTTCTGGGCAAGTACTGTGGGGCTGGCAGCCTTGACGTCTTCTGGGGCAATGCATTGAATGATACCCACTGTTTCCAGCTCATTCAGTCATTTGTATAAAAATGCACGTTGGGGCAGTGTTAGAGGTTGCTGGTTTATCTTGGTGTTGAACTTCGTGCCCTCTGGGAAGGTAAGTTTGAACATCTTGAAGTCCACTGGAAATACTTCACTAACTGCCAATGCAAAGGTGTCAGCAAATTCTGTGCAAAGGTCACGTACCTGTTTCCGTTGATCTGGGCTAAGGTCATCTCCAATCTTGATTTGCTGCAGGATTTCTGCAACTCTTTCGGGCTTGAATGGTGTCATGCACCAAACATGTTTGGTAGCAAGAACATGGTTTTATTTTATTTTTATCTTCATTTCCCATAACATTCCTTATGCACCATTTCATTTGTTTCCCTTCCTTTCCCTTGATTTTTCAATTTTCAAGCAATTTTCAACAGTATTACGGCATCCCACATTTTTACGGCATTTTGCATTCAACGAGGTTCATTCACCTTTCCCCCATTCACATGCTTCCAACACTCTCCCATCTTCACCCACTACACTCTCAGACAACCTCAGCATCAGCCAGACAATGCCAAATTGCACCAATATATTGAAAACTGCGTCTTTATTCATCCTGTCCTCATCACCCTACCATTTCCAATCCTCTTCAGCAGCTTATATTCGTCGAACCATTCAAACCATTATCCACTCACACCTCATCTCCATGATCACTGTGGACACCATGCCATTCCATCCTAATGCTCACCAGAGATTGCAAACAACCAAGTCCCTATGCAGATGACCAATCCCTTTATCATGTTGGGGAAGCATCTCACAGACTGTATATATCCCATGATCTCTGCATATCGACATTCTGCACCAACAACCACATGGCATCTCTGCAGCAGAGCATTCAGATCATCACACCATCATGGCATCATAGCATCATCTCTTCATTCCATTCTCCACTGCCCATATGCTGCGTCATTGCTGTGTCACAGCTCTTGCATCATCACCACACAGCACTTTGTCATGCTTGCATAGCAATTGGTCATGGTGACTCAGGTCATGAGTCATGGTTTGTAATGGTCACAGCCCTGCTTTATCATTGCTTTTTTCATTCTCTGACTCATTCTTTGTCTTTATGACTCATTCTCCATTTTATGACTCATTCTGCATAGGATTTGGTCTATTTTTCGAAATTGCTCAGTCATTACCCCTGAAGCACAGCACATTCATTCTATTCCCCCCTTTCATTGCCCTCTTCATTGCCCTACTCATTGCCTGGAGCGTTGCTTTGCGTACACAGACGTATGCAGGTACTCTACTCTATATAAACCCTGTACTTTAGCTACAGAAAAAAAAACTTATCCAGTTCACCATTCCATGTCCATTCCCCTCTGAAGCCTCAGATAGGCTTTGCATTTTTCAGTCATCATCATCATCATCATTCTAGACATTGTTCAACTGGAACCTTGTCTCTCTGCTTCATCTATTCCAAGCCTATTCATTCCAGTTAGCTGCCCTGTGTGCAGCTTCATCTTTTCACACCTCCATCTAAACCTTCAACCACTCGAAGTGTTTGGAGTACTACAAGGGTCAGACCACTCCTTTGAATAACTACTGAACCAGCCTTCTGAGCACAGGAACTGCTGGCCAGTAGTGTTGTTTGGTTTGTTATTTTTGTTGAAGGTTTTAACAGACCAGCAATGAAGATCGACAGCAGCCTGGTCAATTTCATATTCAGAAATTGATGTATCCTTAAAAGTCAAATTATCACTCGGTGATTCCAAGCACCAGCTGAGCTGTGCTGCTATTCTCATCCTTGATTCCCTCAGTAATTAGTGGTTGTACAATTAATACTGAACCATGGTTACCTAGCTTTATGCAGCAATTCAGTTTCAACTTGGCCATCTTTAAGGACCCCTAGCTGAGATGAATTGCCCATTATCTCCCCAATCCTCCTGCCCAGAGTTGCCAATACCTCAGTTGTCCTGTTTTTGAGGTTGTCCATTGGAGAAAAAAATGAACCAAAGTTCTCAAAATTCTCATGATCTGATGATCCACACTAATATAGTTTGTATGGCCCAAATTAAATTCTTACAATCAAATTCTCGTGAACTGATGATCCACACTAATATAGTTGTTTGGTCCAAATAATCATCATGTAATTGGACAATCAGACCATATGAAGTTTGTTATGATGTAATAGCCTTATATGGTCTACTTAATTGGATCCTACTACCACTTGAGCTCATCTTTGGTCTTGAATGTGATGGGGGAGATGTGGCGGAGGCTGGATTTGGTTAGAAGACAATCAGAGTAAGGAAGAGATATGAGGTTTTCAGTAAGACCTATGGCATGCAGCCAGTATCTCAAGTATTCCACCTGGGCTGAGGAAAAGAGCAATCGGGTCTGAGAGACCTGGAGTGTTCCTGGGGGAGATGTGGCGGAGGCTGGATTCAGTTAGAAGACAATCAGAGTAAGGAAGAGATATGAGGTTTTTGGTAAGACCTATGGCGTGCAGCCAGTATCTCGAAAAAAATGAAGTGGCGGTATGATAGCTATGATAGTAGTACATTGTTTACATTCAAGGGTATCTCCAGATTCCCTGGTAATTGATAAAGCCACAAATCAAATCCAAAATCCCTTCCTATGCCATAATCTCATCATCTTCATCAATGCTGAAGACATCCATATCCTATGATAGTGTAGATAGAGGAGTGTAGTGTCAATATTATAGCAGCACAATATAGTTGAATAAACTCACATTGTTTGAGTCACCTTGGTCAATATTCATGATATCATCTTCATCAAGCCTGAAGACGTCCATATCCTATGATAGTGTAGATAGAAGAGTGTAGTGTCAATATTATAGCCATGATATAATTTAATAAACTCACATTGTTGGAGTCATCTTGGTCAATATTCATGACATCATCTTCATCGACACTGAAGACGTCCATATCCTATGATAGTGTAGATAGAGGAGTGTGGTGTAAATATATAGCAGCACAATATAATATAATAAACTCACATTGTTTGAGTTGTCTTGGTAAACAAGCATATTATCTTGGTCATTGTGGAAGACATCCATATCCTATGATAGTGTAGAACGAGAAGTCCAGTGTCAATATATAGCAGTAAAATATAATATAATAAACTCACATTGTTTGAGTTGTCTTGGTAAATGAGCATATCGTCTTGTTCATTATGGAAGATGTCCATATCCTATGATAGTGTAGAACAAGAGGTCCAGTGTCAATATATAGCAGCAAAATATAATATAATAAACTCACATTGTTTGAGTTGTCTTGGTAAATGAGCATATCATCTTGGTCATTGAGGCCGACATTGTCCATCTCTACCTATGTAGTGTGAAAGAAGGAATGAAGTGTAAATATAAATGACCACAAAATATACAATACTCACCATTTTCTATGGTAGTGTAGGTTGAGTGAATAAAGGTCAAAAGCAAGATTTAAGCTGATTAAAAGACTTAAGCTTTGACCATTAAAAGACTTGATCTTTGACTGTAAAATGTTACCAAATCCAATATCTTGGGCTAGGCATGCTGCCGGAGTTTCCTCAAGAAAGACTCAATATATGGCATGCAGGTAGATATAGCAGAGTGGGATGACAAAAACACGGTCATGTGACATGTGCATTTACAACTTACACAACATATGGATGATAATGCAGTAAGTAAAGCACGGTCCCAGAATGACATTGGGCCAAGTAATGATGCTGCAGGGTATAGATAGTCCTGGTAAATAAACCCACTATTACTGACAGTGCTGAGATATGGAGAAGGGCAAAAATGGGTGTATAAGTGGTGATAGGAAAGATGCAACAATCACCTTGATGCACCCTATCAGTCACCATCACTAAAACAGCTGGCAATGTGAAAGCAAACATCTTATGTTTCGATGGTGGTGGTACTGGCATGGGCTCATGTTTTGGGATACCAGGCAATGATGACATCCCTAGAATTTGTCAAGCACAGGGACTATCTAGTATACTGTTCAATGATCTATTTGCCTTTGTCATCATTCTCATGATCATATTTGTGCTGAGTACTATATTAACTTATTAAGGTGTCCAAACTACAAAGCTAAGGTAAAAAAACTAAAGTAAATATGATGCAAGACAGGGATGGAGGGGCCCTCTCCATCCTAGCCTTGCACCCTACAGTACATAAAGAAAGATAAAGTATAGGTTAGTGGTCAATGAACTATAGCATTAGTTAGTATGATATTGACTATTAAAATGGCGCTTACCAGATTAAACCAAACTGAGAAACAGTGGGAGAGTAAATGTGTTATATAACACTAGAAAAATAAACATGGTTAGTAGAGAACACACTTGAAAACTGCGCTTACCAGATTCAACCAAACTGAGAAACAGTGGGAGAGAAAATGCGGTATACATATAACACTAGAAAATTAAACATAGTTAGTGCAAGAACACACTTGAAAACCAGTAAAAACATGTGGAAAAAACCTTGAAAACAGAACAAAAACAAGGTGCACCACAGAAATGTCACTGAAAACATAAGTCAGTACAAATAAACTCAAGGCATCCAGTCCCTGGGGACATGGATGGCCAGAAAAGCCTGAAGAAGGAAGAGACAGTTAGTATACAAAGAGTGAAAAAGACTAACCTGAAGGCATCCTAAAAAAAACCTGAAGAAGGAAGAGATGGTCAGTATATACAAAGAGTGAAAGGACTAACCTGAAGGCACACTATCAAAAAGGATTGATAGTGCACCTACTGTGAAGAACCACTGTGAAAAAATGAACCAGAAGTTAGTGAGGTTAGATGGATAAAGGAATACTCACCTGTGAACACTTGAGATATAGCTGTAGTGCTGCCTTTGACCATTTGCAGCTGCAGTCTGCAAGTGGCCAAAGGACAGAAGCACAGAACTTGAGGAGGTAGTATGAGGAAAGGGAGGATGGTGTAGACACAACATATGGTTGTGGTTGAGGAAGGAAAATGAATCATGGGAGAAATATTAATGGTTGAAGTATGTTTGGTGATTTGTTCTTGTTTGCACAAAGGTCATGTGACATTTGGACTTGGTGAAAAAACACAAGTCCAAATTTCTGTGTTGGACTTTGGCAGCTTACATAAATTGTCCTTATTTGGAATACATGCAAAAACTATGCAACTGTGCAGTACACTGGACTTTGCCAGTTGACATCACGTGACCTTTTGGTTGGTTTTTGGTTCACATATGCATGTCTTTTGTCTTGCTCACTATATTAGTTCAGATGTGTTTCTGTAGTCACATGTAAGTTTCTTTTGGTAAGTCTTTACTGACTATATACTGACTATGTTGCCAGCTTTTCAGCCACCCTTTCCTCCCATCACCCTCAGCAATCATGGCACACACTAAGATGACTGCCAAGAAGTCCGATGGTGGCTCAGCACCACACATCCCCCTCAAGACCCTCAAGACCCTCAAATTCACCAAGACTCACCCTAGCCACATTTCTGGAGGGGAATTAGAGGGAGGAGAGCCCATGGAGGTATCTGAGATGGTTCACCACAATGGGGTGAGTTTTTTTCTCTTTTTATGTCTGCACTAATATTCTTCCTTCCCTCCAACAGTTCTGCATTCTCTGCAGAGATGGCTCTGCATCATTCCAAGAGAATCCTCTCTTCATGTGCAACCATTGTCCCAGAGTAATATGCCGGCTGTGCATGGAGCTCCCACTGGACACTGAAGATGCGATCCTTGGTGAGGATGTCTCTTTCATGTGCATATGTTGCCACATGAAAGTGGCAGAGGAGGGTGCACCATACTTTGTGAGTTTTTTTTTTCATTCTCTTTTCATTAGCAACTAATTGTACATCAGGGCTTCTACTATCCTGATGGTACCACAGTCCTCAAGTCTTTTCTGTGCATCTAGGCCTCCCTTGAAGTCTCAGTGCTTGCCAAAATCTCCGCTGCCTCCATCCTCTTCATCCACCTCGTCCTCATCGACTTCAAAACTACCAGGAGCCCCTTTCCTTTCACCCATTCTTTCCTCCAGCCCCACTTCACAAGTGGGGGCATTGAATATTGTGAGATCACCTACAACATCATCTCTACCCCAGATGCTTACCTGAAAACCATCGCTCAAATCATCAAGACCCTCAACAAGGCATTTGTTTGGGAACATGTTGTCATTGGGATATCCACCCACACTGACAATGATCAAGGTGTCATTTTTGCTGGCTACTCTGATGATAGTGGTGACAAGCACTATGTCAGTGCTGGATCTGACCAGGTGAATTTTTTTTTTTTGGGTGCACTTTTCATTACTAACTACCTTTACCTTTACTTTACAGTTCTTGGAGTTTGTTCTCCATCCATGGCAGTCTGTCCTAGACTGTGCCAAGGAAACCTACCTCTGGCTTTTGTGCTGTGGCTCCCTTGTCAACAACACTGATGTGTTTGCAGGCTTGCAAAGTGCAGTAGTCTGGTAAGTTCATTTAAATTAATTTTTTCATCTTATCTTACTTGGCAATAGCCACAAGCTCTCTGCCACCATAGCTTTCAATGCTAGGCATTTCTAGCCTTCCTTTGTGTCCCATTTGCTCCTGGCTTTCACTGAGCATGTCCTCATGGAACATTGCCCCATCCGCAGTGCCTTTGGCGAAATGCTAGGCCAATCATCCAAGCTTGGTTGCCACACTGATGTTCTCTTACTCACCCCACTTGAGGCTACCCTCCAGATCACCAAGTTCACATGGGGTGATACCAAGTTCAGGCCTTGGGGCTGCTTCCTCCCCATCCAATGCCCAACCTGTGGGCGCACTAATTCTTGGCACTCAGCCTATGCCAGGGACAGTGGGAACAAGACCTACCTCTTTGAGTGCAAGAATACCTCCTGTGACCAGAGTTTCACCTTCATTCAGCCTAAAGGTGCCACCATGCTGTCATCAGGTAGGAAGCAGGGGTGTTCATGGATGGAGGTACCTATGGAACCATTGTTGACTTAGATCATTTGCATTTCTTACTTTTGCTACTCAAATTTGTCACTTCTTACATGTTTTCATTCCATAGCTAATGTTTGGTTGTCTGTCAATTAAACTTTGTTAGATGAACTGTGAATGTTGGTGAATTTTGGTAAATACACTTGACAAATTCTAGGGGTGTCATCATTGCCTGGTATCCCAAAACACAAGCCCATGCCAGTACCACCACCATTGAAACACAAGATGTTTGTAATGGTGGGTGTATTTACCAGGACTATCTATACCCTGCAGCATCATTACTTGGCCCAATGTCATTCTGGGACTGTGCTTCACTTACTGCATTATCATCCATATGTTGTAAATGCACATGTCACATGACAAAAACATGCATGTCACATGACCGTGTTTTTGTCATGTGACATGATGGTTGAGTTTTCAAGCACAACCAAGTCTTGCTGATTCTGCGTTCTGCAAACTCATATTTGCCTGCACCCATGTCATTTTGTGATATAATGGCCAGCTGGACTGTCATTTTTAGTGATATGTTGAATCAACACAAGGATTCCTTTGTTGCTGCTAAAGGAAATTCTGTTATCAGGGCTCACATCCTCAAAACAATCAAAGATGCTATAGGCAGCAGTGATGCAGCCCAAGACCCTTGTGTCATGCTTCCAGAGAAAAATCTTTGGAAGGTGAGCCTTTGAAAATCTATTCTATACTAATCTAATTAATACAGGCTATTCATACATATTATTTGGACTTCCTGGAGGATGACAAGGATCGCAAGGCAAAGGAAGAAATTATTGAGGGAGGGCATAAAGACAGATCTGCTGCAGATGCTGTGACTGTAGAGATGGTGAGAGAAAGGGAAAATGAGAAGCCTGAGGAAGCTGGGAAGTACAAGACAGAATTCTCCGGTTTTGATGTTGCCCAAAAATTATTCAAGGACAAATTTGGAGAATATGACAAGATGCACTGTGATACCACCAACCAAAAGTCTATGAGCCAGAGGACAAAATTGGCCTGGGCATGGCACCAGGCTATGTCCTCTGAGGTGAAACAGGAGCTTGTCTGGGTTGCTGGAAAATGGAATTGAGAAGGACCTCCTGCAGATACCAAGAATAGGTATTTTTTTCTAACTTTCTATCACCACACATGCTACATGACTTAATCATATATCAACAGATACCGTACTCGTAACCAGAACAAAGTCATGGAGGACTTTATGGGCATGGTTCGCAGAACTATGGGGTTGCATCTCGTCATCCTTACAGCCCATGATTGAGATGAGGGAAAGGCTCCTGGAACTACTCTGTGAGTGTTTTTTATGCTTTATGTTGTCAATGATGATAAACTTGTTCATAAAGCTGGGAGACCTCGCCTCTAAAGGCAAAAAAAACCTTTTACTCAGATGTTGAAAGACAATAAGAAATGGGCTGGAGATGCTCAAGATCGTCTTGCAGACTGGCTCCTTGAAGCACAATATGGTGATGTTCATTTTAATTTTAAATCTAATGTTGTAGCTAAAATTATAACAGCTGATGAAGAGGATAGTGATGGAGAGGACAGTGATGATGATGATCTTCCAGATTTGACTGTTGAGGTCAATAATGATGGTCACCCTTGCCTACCAAAAGGGTTTGGATCTCTCAAGCTGAAGCACAGGCAAAAGGTTGTTTGCACTGTCTTTCAAAAGGCCTACTGTGAGCTGATGTGAGAAAGGAATTGTAAGTGCTGCCTATAGTGATAGACAACTGATCTGAATGAGTATGAGTATAATCAATCAACCCAAGGGGATTGCTACTGAGAGCAGTTCCTTGTAATATTATGTACTAAGGAAGCAAACCAACGGAGTTATGATCTGTACAGCCTATGCAAGTAACATCTGTGATATGCACGAAGGTCCATTGGTGTTGCGCAAAGGTCCGTGATGTGGTGCTGTCATGAACATTCTGTCCACAGCCCTGCAGAGGCCCATATCATGGAGTATGTCGAAAGCCCAGTAGTCTGGATAACAGACTAGTCACTCCCAGTCATCTCCAATGAAACCTGCTCAAACCCGACACTTTCCTGCACTCTCTGAGCCTCAGACCTGCTGGAGATACACTGGACCTGCTCATATACCTTCAGAAACCCATCCATCCTATGTCCTGTCCATTCCGTCCAACCCCACTGGTGCGTAGTAGCTTGTTTCCCATGGCTGATGCAGTAGGCAGTGTTATTACCTGTGTTCTCACACATCCGCAGCGCCTCATGTTAGTTTACCTATCACTGGACCTGATGTTTTCCTGTTTTCGATATTCTGGATTTCTACATAGCTAGTTATATAGGACTGGTAGTACATATGACCAAGCACATTACTTTACTGTAGGTGGGACTTCCCATCTACTTGGTCACATACCTGTCCTTACCTGTTACAGTGGCTCAAAAAACTGTCCGCATGTTTGCGCTATTTTGACTGTTTACATCATTGTACAAGAATGGATAGGTATTCCCAGGACATCCTGCCATGGCCTGGGAGTACTACATCAGGGCTTCAAAATGAGCCCTTACCCGTGGGAATTGGTGGTCATATGGTGGCACTATGAGGTTTGCAAAATGATGACTCATGTGGACAGTTTTTTGAGGCTAGATTGAAACTATATAAATTAATGGTTATGACACCATAAAGTCATACCATTATTAAATAAATTATAATGTGGTGTCATTATGGCATTATTAAACCTATCTCTCACTATATAATGAAGGGAGTCTCATGTATGATAGTCATAATCACCATGAAAGCCATCTCCTCTGCTCAAAGGGATAACATCCTCTCTCTCTCTACTGCTGGCCTCTCTGCTCGTCAAATAGCATCTAGAACTGGTGTATGCAAGTCTACTGTGGCCAAGCTCACCAAAGAATGTCACCCAGACAAAGAAAACTCTAGTGGAGGTCGTCCATCCAAACTCACCTCTACTGATAGGAGGGCCATTATTCAGCATATTACTACAGGAAAGGCTGACAATGCTGTCCAAGTCACTCATCACATCAATTCCATCATCACTACCCCTGTATCTTCACAAACTGTGAGAAATGTTCTCAAGGCAGCCAACCTTAAGGCTGTAACAAAGAAGAAGAAGCCTCTCCTTTCTATCAGTCATAGAAAAAGAAGACTGGACTTTGCCCTGGCCCATCAAAACTGGACTGTAGAGGACTGGAAGCGTGTCATATGGTCAGATGAGACTAAAATCAACAGGATTGGGTCAGATGGAAAGGTATATGTGTGGAAAAAGAAGGGGGGGCCTCTAACAGACAGAGAGATTAATGGGACACTCAAGTTTGGAGGAGGTTCTCTGATGGTATGGGGGTGTATGGGGTGGAATGGTGTAGGAATGCTTGCAGAGGTTGAGGGGAGGATGGATGCTGAGCAGTATGTGGACATTCTCAACCACCACTTGCTGCCTAGCATGGCAGAATCAGGAATTGATGAAGAAGATATCATTTTCCAACAGGATAATGATCCCAAGCATACATCCAGGAGAGCCAGAGAATGGTTTGAAGAACATAATATTCATCTCCTTGACTGGCCAGCACAGTCCCCTGATGTCAATGTCATTGAACACCTCTGGGGAATACTCAAAAAGAAGCTTATAGCCTATGAACACCCCCCTAAAGGAGTATGGGAGTTATGGGAGAGAGTGGTGGTAGAGTGGGGACAGATTACAGCAGAGGACTGTCAGAAGTTGATTGAAAGTATGCCTAGAAGGATAGAGGCAGTAATCAAGGCCAAGGGAGGCCACACAAAGTACTAGAATACCTGATTTCCTATGTAAAATATCTGAGTCAAAAAACTGTCCACATGAGTCATCATTTTGCAAACCACATAGTGCCACCATATGACCACCAATTCCCACGGGTAAGGGCTCATTTTGAAGCCCTGATGTAGTACTCCCAGGCCATGGCAGGATGTCCTGGGAATATCTATCCATTCTTGTACAATGATGTAAACAGTCAAAATAGCGCAAACATGTGGACAGTTTTTTGAGCCACTGTACCTGGCTGAATATACCTGGTTCTTACCCATTCCGCACCCACTTTGCACCCGAAACCCTTGTCACTTATTTCCCTTGATGTTCCCTTATTTCCAGACATAGTCCAACACTTTCTGAATCCATTCCTTTGCTATTCTCTGTAACCCGATGACCCGAAGCTCTGGACCCACTTTCCCACACCTCGGACTTGGTAGTATACTTTTGGACCCGACATTTTGACCTCCGGACTTGGTCCGCATACCTTTGGACTTGTTCCTTTACCTTTCTGTGTCCTTAGATACTAACTATCAGACTTATCTCAGTAGCAGACCCCTTTAGGATCAAACATTCTTGCCTTGCAAGTGAAGCAGCAGGCATAGCATTGACCTAACATTATATCCGCCTACAGCGGAGTTGTTTCCCACAGCGCGAAGGTCCATTGGCAAGCAATGGCAGTTGCGCAATACTTAAGTCAAACAGGAATAGCGGAGCAGGTGCGGATGGGTTCTGGAAGGGAATGGCTAGGTGTGTCTAGGTATTGAGGTGAACAGGTACAGGGTCTAGGTACGGGTACTTAGAACTTTCGTTGAGACTCCAGAAGTTGTACTGGATCCTGCGACAAGTCCATGCAAGGTCTGATAGTTATCCATAGGATAGTTATGATCAGGTCAAAGGCACAATGATGCAGCGACAGAGTGCAAGGGTGTACGATAGTCTGTGATTATAAGGATAGCTAAAGGCTGACTCCATTCATGCAACTCAAACACGAAGTCAAAGGAGGTAGCAAGAAGTGATTATTTCTGAGTCCAACACAACTATTTATCATAGTCTGTACAAAACCAGGACTATCTACATGAGTGCAGTAACTACAGGCAAGTCTGTAGTGAGTGCTTGTATGGTAAATATGTAAACTACTCAAGCAGCCTCATGCATGGGAATGCACTTCATAAATGGACTACCAATGATCAGATAAGGCAAGTGTAACAAATGATGCACCAATGGGGATAGGACGGACATAGACAGGACATGGGTAGATGGATCCCAAAGACCAAGGCAAGATTCCATTCCGTGGTAACAGGTCTGGTGGATGTCCATGACCAACAGATGACAGACGGACAATGGAACATTGATTGGTGATAATGGATGGGGTGAGTGTGTCCTTGTGAGGCCAGAGTGAGATATGGGAAAATAGGCTGTTGTGAGGCCAGAGTGAGGATATTCCTCACATTGATTGCCCCACATAATGTTATCATTTACTCACTTTCACCAGCTCTTATTACCAACAATCTCCAGGCTCCAGTGCCCTGGGGTGAAGTGTCTGAAGAGCCTGGTCACTATCTTGATTTGAAATGTATTCCTAAAAACATTGTCATCAAAGACCCTTCCCACCTCCAAAAGGACACAATCACTACGATTTATTCCCACTGGACAGATTGTGCTAGTCATGGCTCACCAATCATAAGTTTTGTCAGGTATAGGCAAGCTGATTTCTATGATGCACCCTCCAAGAAGCAAGGTGTAAGGCAAAAATCAAGGAAGAAGCCTGACTACATATGTCCATATCACTTCAGATGAGGAAGATCACTTAAAGAAGATTGATGATGGTAAAAGTTCATTGGATGAAGATGAAGACAACTTGGACATCGCTCCCATTGCTGATTCCAGCCCCCAATACCATGTCACTAGGGACATGGTCTCTTATCTCAAGTCTTTCTCTACCATCCCTTCATATCACTGCCTTCTTGCTGCAGTTCAAAAGCTTCCAGTATATCATATCTAATAACTTTATGATCTCACATTTATTTTGTCCATTTTATAGACAAGAACAGATTCGAAGGCGTGGAAACAGCAACTCCCTATCTGGGTGTCCTGGACATGGTCTCAGGCTTATCTGCCTAAAGACATCCATGAGAATATGGAAACTGCCTCTGCTGCACTAGAGAATTTGTGTAACTACAAATTCAATTCTCATGGATGGGGCTTGATTGTCGTCCTGGGACTTGGACTTCTACTTTGTGAGTGTAGTTGTGCTCAGGAGTATGAAGAGGATGAAGCCAGAGTTGATGTACCTGACTACTTAGGTAACTCCATCTTGGGCTTTGAGTTGGGTGACCAGATTGTGGGCAAGATTGCAGGGATAGAGGCTAAAGTTGAAGCTGTATGGAAAGATGAGAATTTGGGGTTGTCCATTGTGAGGCAAGATATTGAAAAGAGGCGTGCGGAGGAAAGAAAGAAGTTGAAGGAGAACCAGAAGGCAGAAGAGGCTAGGGTCATTGAGAAGAAGAGGGTGGGAGATGAGAAGAGGGCAATGGAGGAGAAGAGGGTGGAGGATGAGAAGAGGGCAATGGAGGAGAAGAGGGTCGAGGATGAAAAGAGGGCAATGGAGAAGAAGAGGGTCGAAGAAGAGGCAAGATTGGCTGAGGAAGCAAGCAAGGCAGAGAAAAGGGTGAGGAAATCTAATGTCAAAGGGAAGGGTAAGAGGCCTGCTGCAGATGTGGAAGTACCATCCAAGAAAAAAGTGAAGTCTTCCCCTCCTGATTCTCCTGATTGTTCTGGGAGAGACAAAGTTGCATCAAAGAAATACAATGCCTGAGAAATTAGGTACATTGTTCCATACATATTTTGTCATAAAGACTTAGAGTTGATTACATGCTTTGTACAACCATACTTGAGACTTAAACATGTTCAAGATGAGACAGACCATACATGTCTGAATATAGATCACAACCAATGTGGCCGGCCCACTCCTACAGGTTGCAACAGCAGGCTGGCCTATAGTGGTATGGGTCACTGTGGAAGCGACCAGCCCCCCATTACACAATGCAGAAGTAGGCCAGCCGACAGCAGTACATGTCATGACCCATGTGGCCAGCCCACTCCTACAGGCTGAAATAGCAGGCTGGCCCACAGTAGTATATGTCATCATAGGTACAGCCATGCTAGACCATGAATATTGGTCTATTGAAAATTCACTATGCACCTGTTATAACTAAGTATAGAATATGAATTTTTCTGTGACCTAAGCCTATGTGTGAGCCTTCAATGATTATCTGATTCCTAGTTGGACAATCTTTGGTCACAAGAAAATAGACTCTTACATGTACCACTCTGATCTGGGAATGACCTACACCTATGTGTGAGCCATGAGTTTTGATTTATGTGATTTGTATAACTAACACCTCTACAAGCTTGTGTTACAGTTTTGTGGATTACAACTGTACTACTAGTGTACCACATTGATTTCAAGGTTTGCTATTATTTTTATTGACCTTGACTTCAGCTTGTCCTATGATCTCATATCACTATAGTGTCAGCTATAGACAGGCCTGTATTGATATTATAGCACTGGCCTTTATAGGTTTTTCTGGTATGACCACAAATAAGCTTATATACATATAATCATATAATCAGCCACACCTACCCCTACATACCAGCTCATCCCAGTATTGCAGACACATTATGTATACAAGAGTCACTGGCCTATCCCAGTATTGCAGATACATTATGTATACAAGAATCACCAGCCTATCCCAGTATTGCAGATACATTATGTATACAGTATACAAGAGCCACCGGCCTGTACATGGTTGCATACCGGCCTATCCAGGTACTGCAGACATGTCATTTATTAAAGAGTCACCGGCCTGTACATGTTTGACACAGCAGCCAGTCCTGGATATACATAGGCCAGCCATTATCCTGTAGACCTGGTTTTGCAGGCCAATGTACACATCCTATGATAGGGTTATACAGTATCATAAGACTGAAAGGTGTGGCAATGCTTTGTCACAAACATCTTGAACTATGGATCCAGGCTGAGCAAAACATGGAAAGGAGGACTCAGCTATGGAAAAATGAGGAGGGTGAAGAAGCTCAAAGATTGGTTATGAAGATTTATAATGCTCTTACCTGCATTTCATGGTCTGGGAAACTCCATGGTTTTGCTGTTGTAGAGCCAGTTGTTGAGCTAACAGCATATGCTACTGACAAGTGGCTGTCAGATGTCCACAAAAATCAGATGCTTGACCTACTGCAGAGGAGACTTCAGTGTCAGCCACAACAAAAAAAGATTGAGATCAAGAACATTTACTTCTATGGCTTCTTGAAGAAGACATGAAATACATGGCTCTGGGGAATATGAGGGCCGCTATTTTGCATGTGCACATGAAACAGGAGATGCAATGGCTTCAGGCCTCAGCAGTTGCACCAGATTCTTGGTTAATGTCCATGACAACCACTGGGCTGCAGTCATCATTGACTTTGAATCCTCTACCATCTTCTATGGTGATTCCATCCATAAAAAGCCTTTGACTGGGTTCCTTGCAGTGCTACACTGGTGGACACACCATCACACTGGTCAACATTTCGAAGAAAAATTGCTAATCATCACCCACCAGCAGTATAGCTTCTCATGTGGGCTTCTCTCATTTAATGCACTTGCACATCATGTTCTCCCCTCAGAATACCCCTTAATCCTGGCTTTGCAAGTTAGGAATGGTAGGCTCAAAGTCATGCTAGATGTGATTGACTGGCACTGTCATATTCCATGTTCTGGACCCTCTACCTCTGATCCCATCTCCATATCTAATCTCCATTTCATCTTCATTTCTCTTCTCCTTTGGTATATCTCTATATAGAATTCTCTCCTGACTCCGGTTTCTGGTTATGCATTCATCTGTAGTACTAGTTGATCTGTTCCTCTGTTTCATTTCTGACTTCATTTAGGATGATCTGTCCAACTTACTAATAAGCTTTCCATATGCTTTGTATATAGCCTCGGACTTCACTGACTGATCTTCCATTATGATACCTACAGTATATAAACTCCTGTAACACTCTGTACTTCCTCAGTTCGAATATCATCTTAGATTCTACTCACCTCTGTCTCTCCGGACTAAGTCCCCACACTTGTCTGTCTCCGAGTCTTAGGGTTGACTCCTATAGGCTATAACTCCGGCTCTACCTTAGGATAGTCTATCCTCGTTTGTTTCTACTCTGGACTTCGTCTGTGGTAGCCTTGTTCCTTATTCCCAACAACATTCATCAGAAGTCCACCAGACTTACTTCTACTCCATAGACCAGACTTGCGTCAGACCTCTGTCCTAGAAATAAAGGGCACGTACTCGGGTAAGGGGTGCAGCGCACGAGCTGAAGCCAAGCCCTCCAGACATCTACTCCTTTTGAGTACAATCTTAACATCTACCATAACTGGCATGGCCTATTTACATGGGCTCAAGTTGACAACACCACTACACATCCATCAGCCATATGGAGCTTGTCATGTCTTGTCCAATACTTACAGCAAAAAGACCCCATAATTTTCAAAGGCCTTGCACAATCAACAGTTGAGGGCTGGATTGACCATGTGGAAAAGCCAAGATGGACAGATGCTGTGATTTGTATGGCAGAGCTAGGTAATCATCAGGGCCACTCAAAAGGAGGTACAAAGGGGATTTTGATATGTTTACTTAACAACTATCTCATCATCAACCCACCCTAATGCAATTTTGACAAATTACCCAGTTGTTGAGCAAGTCATCATCAAGCATCTGGAAGGACTTCAGGAAGGTGGAGCAGTCCTTACCCTCATGACTATTTGAGCAATCATGATTGCTGTCATCTTGGATTTGGTGCCACAGATCTTTCATCAGCAGGCTAAAGACAAATCCCAATTTCAGTGCTCCAACACATTTATATGATGCTGGTTACATCATACCTTGGATTGGTCAGAGAGACATGCAACTTGAGCTGCGCAAAAGATACCTGAAAATTGGGAGGAATTATGCAAGCACTCATTCCTTTGATTAGTGTACACCATCAAAGAGGAAGATATCCCCTCTGCACTCTACATTAATTCTGACCAAACCCAGGTCATGTATGTGCAGGGCTCCCAACTCACATGGGTGAAAACTGCACCAAAGCAAATTTCAACTGTTGGCAATGACAAGAAACAAGCATTTATCATCATGGTTTCCATTTTGAATGATAGCACAATGCTGCCCCTGCAAGCCATCTGTCAGGGTTACTCAAAAGGATCCCACCCAAGCCAGTCCACACCAAACTATGAAAATCGTATCAGTGCCAGGTTTCAATTCAAACATTCAAATACAAAAACTTATTGGTTGACCCACATGACCATGCACTCCCTCATTGACAACATTATTGCTCCTTACTTCAAGCAGAAGAAGCAAGAGCTAGGTCTACTGCAGATGCAGAAGATGATCTGGCAAATTGATGTCTGGTGTTACAACCATGCATGCTGAAGGTGCACAGGAGTAGGATGGACCAAGAAGGGCTTGGCTTCAGCTTGTGCACTGCGCCCCTTGCCCAAGTATGTGCCCTTGATTTCAGAATGGACTAGAACGGAAGTCTGGGGTGTTCCAGAACAAGTCCAGGTCAAACAGTGGACTTGTCCAGCGGACATCCGGAGTATGGATAGAAGGAGAAACTGGAGTTGAGACTACCAATGGTAGGGTCTTGAGTAGAACAGAGGTACAGACTGAGAACAGAGGTATGGCTACTCCCAGATGAAGTCCAGAGTAGAAGAATAATGAGGGTAGACTACCGGAAGGTAGAGGCGGAGATGTAGTTCCTGGGACATAAGTCTGGTAACTTGGAGGGAGTAACTAAGGGTATTCGACCAGAGGGAATGACTGTGGGTAACGAAAGTCCTATCTGGCATGGAGTCTGGTGTAGGAAACATTCTGGCTGTAGCCCTGCAGAGGCCTAATTCATGGAGTACGTCAAAAGCCCAGTTATCTGAACATCAGACCAGTCACTTCCAGTCATCTGCGATGAAACCCGCTCAAACCTGATGCTTTCCTATGCTCTCTGAGCCTCGGACCCGCTGGACTACCCTCGGAGATCATCAGAGATCCACTGGACCTGCTCGCATACCTTCGGAAACCCGTCCATCCTATGTCCTATCTGTTCTGTCCAACCCCACTGCGCCTCATGCTCGTTTACATACCTTCAGACCTGATGTTTTCCTATTTTCCATATTCTGGATTTCTACATACATAGCTAGTTATATAGGACTGATAGTACAACCAAGCACATTACTTTACTGTAGGTGGGACTTCCCATCTACTTGGTCACATACCTGTCATTACCTGTTACCTGGCTGAATATACCTGGTTCTCACCCGTTCCGCACCCGCTTTGCACCTGAAACCCTTGTCACTCATTTTCCCTGACTTCCTCCTGTTTCCAGACATAGTCCGATGCTTTCCGCTGTCACGCACCAAACGTGTTTGGTAGCGAGAACATGGTTTTTTTATTTATATCTTCATTTCCCATATCATTCCTTACTCACCTTTTCATTTGTTTCCCTTCCTTTCCTTTAATTTTTCGATTTTTTAGTGATTTTCAACAGTATTACGGCATCCCGCATTTTTACGGCATTTTGCATTCAACGAGGTTTATTCACCTTTCCCCCATTCACACACTTCCAATGCTCTCCCATCTTCACCCACTACACTCTCAGACAACCTCAGCATCAGCCATACCATGCAAAATTGCACCAATACGTCGAAAACCGCGTCTTTATTCATCCTGTCCTCATCACCCTACCATTTCCAATCCTCTTCAGCGGCTTATATTCGTCGAACCATTCAAACCATTATCCACTCGCACCTCACCTTCATGATCACTGTGGACACCATGCCATTCCATCATAACGCTCACCAGAGATTGCAAACAACCAAGTCCCTATGCAGATGACCAATCCCTTTATCATGTTGGGGAAGCGTCTTACAGACTGTGTATATCCCATGATCCCTGCATGTCGACATTCTGCACCAACAACCACATGACATCTCTGCAGCAGAGCATTCGGATCATCACACCATCATGGCATCATAGCATCATCTCTTCATTCCATTCTCCACTGCCCATATGCTGCGTCATTGCTGCGTCACAGCTCTTGCATCATCACTGCACAGCACTTTGTCATGCTTGCATAGCAATTGGTCATGATGACTCAGGTCATGAGTCATGGTTTATAATGGTCACAGCCCTGCTTTATCATCGCTTTTTCATTCTCTGACTCATTCTTTGTCTTTATGACTCATTCTTTATCCCTATGACTCATCCTCCATTCTTATGCATAGGATTTGTTCTATTTTTCGAAATTACTCAGTCATTACCCCTGAAGCGCAGCACATTCATTCCATTCCCCCCTTTCATTGCCCTACTCATTGCCTGGAGCATTGCTTTGCATACACGGACGTACGCAGGTACTCTACTCTATATAAACCCTGTACTTTAGCTACAGAAAAATCAACTTCTTCAGTTCACATTCCATGTCCATTCCCCTCTGAAGCCTCAGATAGGCTTCACATTTTTCAGTCTTCATCATCATCATTCTAGACATTGTTCAACTGGAACCTTGTCTCTCTGCTTCTTCTATTCCAAGCCTATTCATTCCAGTTAGCTGCCCTGTGTGCAGCTTCATCTATTCCAACTTCCACCCCAAACCTTCAACCACTCGAAGTGTTTGGAGTACTACAAGGGTCAGACCACTCCTTTGAACAACTACTGAACCAGCCTTCTGAGCACAGGAACCGCTGACCAGTAGTGTTGTTTGGTTTGTTATTTTTGTTGAAGGTTTTAACAGACTGGCAACGAAGATCGACATCGAGTGAAATCAGCCATAAAAAAACAACAAGATGCTCGTGAGGCTCACAATGATCTCATGTCCAAAGCAGTCTCTGCATACCGTGCTGAGTTGGCAAAAAAGCCGGGTATAACACATTGTGGATTACAGACAATTGCCAAAGACTTTGAATGAATAAATTTCGAGGCAACAGGCAACTACATCAAGCTGTCTCATGCTACACTTGCACGTCTCGCAGCTGGCAAGAGGTCACTAGCAGAAATGAATGCTGCAAAGTCATGGCTCTCCAAAGAAGAGACCAAGCAAGTACTTGCATACATAGAAGAGATAGGTGATTGAGGATTTCCACTTAGTCACCAACGACTTCAAGAACACATTGATGAAATCTACCATGCTCACCTCGGTAATGACTTTCCTGGGGTTGGAAAGTGTTGGACACACCGCTTCATTGAAAAGCATTCCAAACACTTGAAAACATCATGGTCAGCTCCACTGGACTCAAAATGTGGTTGTGCAGTCAATGAGAACACAAACAAGGCATGGTTTGATCTCCTAGAGGGTGTTTTGGACCAATATGACATTGCTGAGGATTGCATACATGCAGTTGACGAGATTGGGATCTCACCACAATCAGGTGAGGGTGAACAAGTCATCAGGAGCCATAAACCTGGACCATAGTATCAGCAGAGAACTGGAAGCAAGGAAAATGTGACTGTTATCATCACAATATGTACCGATGGAACATCGAGTTCTCCCACAGTCATCTTCAAAGGCAATGCTTACCAAGTCAAATGGAAGCAAGATAATCCTGCGCATGCCTTGTGAGTAGTCCTCGTCAATATGAATGAATAAGCTGTACCTGACAATGGATAATAGCCTTGGATATTCGAAAAAAGGCTGGACTGATGGTGAGATTGGTGTAGCATGGATCCAAGACTTCAATAAATGCACCAAGGACAAGGCAGATGGTCATGATCAGCTCCTCATTGTCGATGGACACAATTCACACTATACCAGAGGATTCCTCCAATATGCACATGCCCATTGCATCCACATGATATGCTATCCTGCACATGCAACACATGTCTATCAAGGTTCAGATGTTGTTGTTTTCACAGTCTTGAAGAGACACTAGAGCAAGGAAAGAGATAAGTGGGAGAGAACAAAAGGAGAAGGTGTTATGAAAAGTAACTTCTTGTCAATTTACAGACAGGCTCACCTTATTTGCACTGCATTTCAGAAGACTGGTATCTTGCCATTCAACCGAGGTGTCATCACTAATGAGATGATGGCCCCTAGTAAGGAAACATCATGCGAGGGTCAGCTTCCTATCACACCATCGACACCCATGAGAATTGTTGCAGACCTTCTTGGAAAGCTGTCAAAAAAACATGACAACCACGGAGATGATGGCAAAGCTGCAGCAACACATATTCAACAACCCATAACAACCATGTAATCTGAGCTCAAGTCCTTGATTGAAAAACTACAAGAGACCTCATTGTCAGGACTTGTCTCATCAGTCCCCTTGACTTCGGAGACACAACTGGAACACAATACTACCCACCTTATCTCCCCCATCAAACAGAAATCCCCTTTTTCCATCAAACCAAAGACCTTGAATGAGATTTTACTGCTTGCCCTGCTCCACGAAACAGAAGCCACCAATGTCACGCTAAAGTGCCATATCCTTGAGCTTCAGGCCACAAATATCCTGAATAAGAGGTATTGCAAGGTCATTTGTGGACAGCTCGCAAATCAGGAAGTGAAAATGTGAAAAGGGAAGGAGAAAGGAAAGTTGATGGGCAATGGTTTGCCATGTTTTCTTTCCAGCAATGAGTTCTATGAGAAAGTTGTTGAATTTGAATGTGAGCAGAAAAAGTGTGTCACCAAGAAGAAGACGAGGAAAGATGAACACAAGAAGAGGGCTGAAGGACTGGCAGTGTGGAAATGTCTTGAAGATGAGCACAAGACAGAGAACAAGGACTGATGAGCACAGTACCACACTGCTTTGGAGAGGTGGAACAAGGATAAGTTGAGGGCAAAGGCAGAGGGGTGGAAATTCAGCAAGGCAAAACCAGTCTTGGGAAAGTTGCATGGCCCTATTCCAAGGCCAGCACTGAATGTGGCATGCGAGGAGGATGCAGCATCTAGTGGTGGGGAAAGCTTTGATCTTGATGGCATTTCAGATGCCAGTGATGAAGACTAGTTAATGGACACTCACCCTCATAGACTCAACATGTTGAGGCAGCCAGCAGGTCGGCAGCGGCAGTCAAGAATCTTTGTTTTGTTCTTCTTTTCAGTGTCACGAACTTCAAGCTTCACGCCCACTACTTGGACTGTTCCGGAATGATCATCTCAGCACCTATCTTGATTGGCCATGATGCTGTATGTTTCATGGATGTCTTAAACACAATGACACTAGGAAGTCACTCTGCTCTCAGTTTTGATCCCACCATTCATGTTTGCAATACCCTCTGCTCCACTACTGCTCATGATAATTTACTGGAGGGGGTCAATGCCATGCCAATCGGAGTGATAGGTTGGGTTACAGATGATGTAGGCGAGGTGTATTGGATTATGGCTAATCTGTGGAAAAGTCGCAGTCTTTTTTCATGTGGAACTGCTCCATCACCATCATTTTGTGGGCTACTGGTATCTTTCAGTGTCAAAAAGTTTGGTAAATACCAGGGGAACTCACCAACAACAAGGTCAAGAAAAACATTGACCAGCTCAGGTACAGACTGGAAGCTGGTTAGCAGGAGTCCACAGGGTGTCAACAGCATGTGATGGTGAATCTTGTTGGTGAATATTGGTGAATCTGGGAGGTGATTGCGGACATGGTCACAAATGTTTGATGTGTTATCAACATGTCCATTGTACTCAATGTCCCAATACTTCACTAGCTGGACCACATTTTGAATGCCATCAACCTCCCTGAGAAAGTTGACCTCTTAGGTTCTTCATGGAGATCTCAGTCCCAATAACTTCATCGTATACAAGGGAAAAGGCTACTTTATTGACTTTGACCACACCAAATTCATCCAACTGAACAATAAAGCAAAGGATTCACATGGAATGGTAAGTTTGAAATTGATATATTTTGTATTCTTCATTCTTAATATCAATGTTCAAAGGGAATGATACCATACATATCCCACCGCCTTCTCAAGCTGATGGGAGGCACTCCAACTCCTGATTCAATCAACCACAAGGCCTCTGATGACCTTGAGTCACTCTTCTATATTCTCCTCAAATTTACAATTATATACAATGGGCCCAGTGGCCTAACACCAAACAAGGGGGTGCCTCCTGAGAATGCCTGTAGATGGCATAAAGCCTACATGATGATGGACAGAGACGGTCTCAGGACTAGTGGAACCCTCAAGAAAGAATTTCTAATGGACAAAGCCCTGGGCTTCAAGCCTGCGCTGTATTTCCAAGCTTGCCATCCCATCCTTGATGACTGGCACATGGCAATTGGAGATGCAATAATGAGCAATAAGGACGTCTCTCATGACCAAATTTGTGAGATCATACAATGGGGGCTGGACAACATTGACAATTCTCTGAGTCCTCATATTTCACTGCTGATGCCATCTACCAGTACATCAACTTCTTTGCCTTTTTCTCCAGCCATGGTCCTGGATTCACAGCCTCATCATTCCAGCTAGATAAACCACCCTGCACATTGTCACACACCAAATGTGTTTGGTAGCGAGAACATGGTTTTTTTATTTATATCTTCATTTCCCATAACATTCCTTATGGACCATTTCATTTGTTTCCCTTCCTTTCCCTTAATTTTTTGATTTTCAAGCAATTTTCAACAGTATTACGGCATCCCACATTTTTATGGCATTTCACATTCAACAAGGTTTATTCACCTTTCCCTCATTCACATGTTTCCAATGCTCTCCCATCTTCACCCACTACACTGTCAGACAACCTCAGCATCAGCCAGACCATGCCAAATTGCACCAATATGTCGAAAACTGCGTCTTTATTCATCCTGTCCTCATCACCCTACCATTTCCAATCCTCTTCAGCAGCTTATACAAACCAAGCCTTTTGGTGAGCTGAGTCATCCTGGTTACTAAGAAGATTATAAATACAGTTGCAAGTCTTACAAAGCATGATGAGTCAGGTTGAATCCTTACAAATCACCTTATTTCCCAGTCACATGACATGATTACAAACATGATCAGTCAGCTAATGAGAAAATCTGATGAATAAGCCAAGAAGAAGAAGAGATCACATGACAAAATGGAAAGAAAAGAAGATCACATTGAAATTCCTGAGTCTGACACGGGAAATGAGACTTTCAGCAAAACAGGCCAATGAATCAATAGAAAATGATAGAATCACTTGGTGATATGGTAGAGTACAGTTCATTATACCTTCCTTATCTTTTTGTATAGCACACATGTCATGGTATGAACTGCATACCATGCATGACAGCACCATCTTCAAAATGTTCTGCTCATAGACCTCAGTGTCCTTCTGCTGCTCACTCCAAGACTCCAAACATATCTCATGCTTCCACCTGTGGACTGTCTCCTCATCAGTGCTCCCCCGACTCTATCAACCCTTGTTGGTTGCTCTAAATCTCTGCATTCAAATTTTTCTTGTCCTTCCACCTGCAGACTATCTCCTCATTGTTTGACCACATTGTCCAGCCACATACAACCCCCCTCTTGTGGGCACTCCCTATCAAGGGCTCTACCTAGCCGTATTGCTCGGTCAGATCATGCACCTTCCCCCACTCTCACTTCAGGCCATTCTCAATCTCATAGTCTTATGCCCAATGAGTATGACCAGCCCAAGCACCAAGTGGAGGGGACAAACAAACAAGCAAACCCCTCGAAGCTTGGATTTTACCCATCATGTTGGCAGGTGTTTATTCAGGCAGCAAAGTTGGAAATGCACCTTCAGGCTGTACTAACACATCCAGTTCCAGAGCATTGTGATGTGGTAGTACTTGCACAGGAAGTCCTGGATGCAGTGTTATGGAAGTACCACTCAAAGAAAATTAGGTTGGAGAACGGTAAGTCCCTCTGTACTGCCAGAGTTATCACAATCTGACATCCCTAGATTATTTTCCAGAATATTGTGACCAGATGTCACACTTGGTGAGTCCAGGGTACTGTCTGAATGTGCTTGCTGACAAGTAATCAGCTCTGCAATGACTTGTTTACATTCCATACGGAGCTCAAGAAAGTTATCATCTCTATTGCAAAACAACTATATAACATCTTCCCAAAAAGCAGTGTGATGTGTGGGGGCTCAGTGCAGAAACATGTTACTGATGCAGCGTCCAAACTCATCAAGTCTGGTGACTACCTTCGGCTTCCTGACTCGTCTGAGGTTAGTGATGACTGTGTGGGGTGGCATCTTATTGTATTGATTTTCTAGGGCAAGTACAAGAACTTCATATCACAGGTTCTCAAAGATGGATGTCATGATTTTTACTACAGCAACGGCAAAAAAGTGTTGAAGTTGATGGAGGAATTTCAATGCTTGATTCCTGTCAATGGCCTTATTCTCATAGCCGCAGTTGTATGATTATTTTAATTCATTTTATTACCACTGCTGATCAGTCTCCACAGGCGAAGGGTGTTTTAACTGGGTTCCATGAAACCAGTACAGACAAAGTCCTAGATCTTTCTGCTGATAAATGCAGATCTGATTTCAACTCCCTATGAAAATCCATTGATACATTGATAGATATCCCTGAGCGTCATCAAGAGCTTGATGAGATGTTGGAGGAATGGGCCAAGTCTGGCATGATGAATGGGGTTTGCAATGATTTGGACGGTGGCTCAGCCAAAGGGGATGTCAACATCATTATGTAGTAGGCTTTAGTACTAGTCTTCTTAATTGCATCATTACTGTGTGGTCTATCCAATTGTCTCTTGTTTGTCTAAGTCTGTCTACATTGTCTAAACCTATCTGCATTGTCCAACCTGTCCTGTCTGTCCAATCTGTCCAACCTGTCCCGTCCATCCAACCTGTCCTGTCTGTCCATGCTGTGCCTATTTGTACTGATTGTAATACTCTGTGACAGGCTTGTGACAGGCTTGTGACAGGCTTGTAAAGAGGGGACTTTATTGTAGATTTGTGCTATTTGTACAAGCCTGTACAATCTTGTACAATGACCCCTAGTTTGCTGATGATCGAGAATCATACATCGCCAGTATCTGGCTCTATCCATTTTTACTGTGGGAGTCATGAGCACAATCGGTGCAGATGATCTTCTTGCAGCATTTGTGGCAGGTCTGCATCCAATGTGAAACTGTAGTTACTTAGGCACCATCTGATGTTCCTTTAGGTTGTGCAATTTCCTGGGACAGTTACTTCCATGCACAGACAGAAAATGACGCATTTTCTTCTGTGATAGATTATATCCTGAACTGTGGCTGCTTCATCTACATTGGCGCTTGGCTACCTTTTGACAACTATCACTCTCCTGAGTACGGCATCACCCCTTGGAAGCTCATCATTCTTATGATCACCATTTTGTTCTTGAGGCGAATCCCATTCTTATTAATGGTCTACAAGTTTGTTCCCAAGATTGTTTCCTGGAAGGAAGCTCTATTTTCTGGCTACTTTGGTGAGCAACTCCAGTCACATTGTTACTTTTACTTAAATTCCAACAGGTCCAGTAAGTTGGTTAAATACGATTTTTATATCCACTAACGTGTCCTAGATGGGAGTTGGTGCAGTTTTCGTGTCTTCCCTTGCACTTACGTGTTTGCCCACTCCGGAATATCCACCTGCAGATCAAGCACAGTACCTCGCTGCAACTATTCAGCCTATCGTGTCCTTCGTCGTCCTTGGTTCTATCATCGTTCATATGTGTTGTCGCAGATAGTATCATACTGTCACTAATCTGGAAGGTATATAGATGGCCTGTCTATTCCCTTCTTCAGCATTAGTCACAGTATACATACATTGCTGCACAACCTTCTCAACCATCATGGACACATTCCCCGATATTGTAGGATCAACAGTAGATGGTGATGTCGAGCGAGGCTCCACGACTCTAGGTGTTATATCTGATGGATTTGCAGTGGATACCCCGCAGACCACCGAACGCGTTAATGGTGGACCGTAATTATATGTTCTACCGACCTGTACGTTTCGTCATTTCATATACGATACACCACCCACAGTGAAAAAGTTACTGCGGGATGTTACTATGATGTACAGCGAGAGGAGCACGGAGAGACTCGTGGTGGAGAACGGCATCGCTTTGATCTGTATTTGTTGTTGTTTGGTATACATGGAGCCCAACCTAGAGACAACCACCCCTCATGCGCTACGTTCCACCTCAATTTTCAAACGCCACACACATACACCCTTGCCCAACTCTGCCCACCTTCCGTTCCACCATCATCCCCACGCGCACTCACTACCCTCACCAAGGTCTTCCACACACTCTGCCAGCCAGCACAGCTCCATTGCGTGCGCTGCCACATCTCCTTTGAGCTCGCAACACTGATATCTCTTGCCGTATCCCCCACGATGATGACAGCACCCTTGTTGATTGCGCAATATTTTATATCCTGTGGGTTGCTGTGGAGAGTAGTCAAGTGAAGGGGACAACGTGAGGGTACGTACATGGTGAGTGTTTCCCTTGTGCTTATAATTGAAAGGCTAATTTCACAACACGGATGCCAAACTCGCGCCCTTCTGCGCAGGTCATCGATCAGCGCTCGCACCTAATAAACTAGCGTATGCATCGCGAGTGCTGGCGAGTTGGCCTCTACCATTGTGTGGAAAACATACAATGCAACAGCTCAACTCGCCAGCATCAGAATAACAGGCGTACCCAATCACTCAGATCTCATATGCATATTTTAAAACAACGTCTTACAATCCAAGTCAGCCCATAAACCCACTTCAAAGGCATCCACGCCCAAATCCCTCTCCAAATTAGATACCTCCACATCCTCAGCTACCCTTACTCAAAGACCCTACCTCAATGCAACTTCGCCTCTCCCACCATAGGCGGCATTTGCGAACCTTAATCTGAGTTGTACGCATAACCATGCGCGTTCTCGAGTACTAATAGGACGTGATGAATCATTCCTCGCGTCCTCCAAAGATCGCCTTATGAGCACCTGCGCAAACACACTGTCTTTAGATTCAACAATGGACAACAAGCTGCTGCGTGTTTTGAATTCTGGTGCATCTCCATGGCCTGTTTCATGAGCTATAAGATGAACCTTTTCCGTAACTCGCCTCCCCTGACGTTTCGCTTTAGACGCCAGTGAACAGCAATCTTGATCGTTACATGGAGGCCACCTTTGCCCGTGCCATCGTCTTAACCATTCTCGAGTAAACACTCATCCAAATCCAAATCTTTCTTACTTCCCCCTATGGACTCACACTACAATCATTGAGCGTGTGCGGGATCGTCCAGAGCCTTGCGTTTTTCACGAAATTCCACACCATTGACAGCGTCCGCATTGGTTTGTCACGGAAATTGATGGCGGGTGTTTTCTTGAACTAACACTCACTTCCCACATCTAGTACGCCTGCTTTCATCTCGATCAGAGTCAATATCTCTTTGCGGTAGCCATCACAGATCAATCGCCAACCAGTCGCGGGTACAGGCAGTGATGCCTGCCACTGCTGACGCCCTCTGCGGGAAGGTAAGGATGACGTGTAGCGATTCCCCTAATATTCGGTGCATGTCGATATTCGGGCACCCTCCTCGCTGCTTCCGTAAGGCACATCGTCTCCTAGTGAGATGCAGCTACTCCGTGGGACTTATTGGGTTAAGTATGTGTCACTCTCGTGAGTCCTCTTCTTCCTCGCACTGGATCTCACACCATTGACCAACTTCCGATGCTAGTCTTCCCTCGATATTTCTCCAGCCCTCCCAACATGTTCGTAAAGGCAGGAATCGGATCCAATATCTCGACGTTGAGGGAAACATTCCAGGCGGCGTCTTGTTGCAGTCCGCCGTGATTTCAAGACATCATATATTGTTGGGGGGAGCACGCCAGCTCATCTGCAGCATCCTGCATGAAATTGAGTGGTTCATTAACACGACCGATATAGTGGCGTCTATGCTGTTATGCTGTGTGGGCTGCAACTTGAAGCTGCACGGAATTAGTTTGACGAGCACATCGCCTTGACAAACCTCTTCTGCGTCAATGCAGCCATTGCCTCTAACGCCTTGTTCAAGGTAGTGTACAGAGCACTACTGTTCACAGGCAGGTGTGGCACAAGAGGGCTAGCATGCTACCTACAGGTCTGTCACCGTAGAATAACAAAATTATTATACATCCATAGCAAATTTTGAATTGATCAGTTGTGGGACATTCAATAAAAGTGAGTACTCATTGGGCTTAGTAGCTGCGACTATCTGCATTTGGGCTTCAAACTTCAAGCATCATAGTTACGCCAGTAAGGCGCTAAGACGTGTAATTCAACAGTATAAACATTGAATTGCTCGAGCTGTAGAAGAAACACTAAATGAGCGATACGGACGACATAAACGACATTATGCTACATATTTGAACATTCCACACTGGTGTCAATGATCAATGCCTAACCAACGAAACGAAATGAAACGAAACCCTCCAAGCACAAGGAAATGATTCCAATGCAACCCACTAAACTCGTACGACACATTCAAATCGCCGCCACTTAATTCTGATGACGCCGGATGTGCCCCCGCACGCTGTTTTTCACCAATATTACAGGTTTGTTTACACACTTCGGGTGTAGACATTTGTATTTGATGACGCCGTCCTGTTCGACTCGTCCCTGATGATAGTTATCAGTGGGATGGTGAGAACCAAAAAAAATGATTTGGACTCACAAAATTGGGATCGTAATCAGCAAAACAGTATGACTGGTCTGTCGTGGACCGCACCGAGCTTCCCGCAGCTGCGCCTATCCGCGCCTGCACCAGTGGATAGTGCGACGATGCCGAAGCTGTAGCCTTGGGGGGCTGAAAATACCCATCATGAGGGTGCGGAGGAGCAAGGTAGCCGAATGATGGCCCTGAGATTGCATGAGGCGGAACACCTGTGGGCCCCGTCATACCTTGCATGCCATGAGGTTGTCCATATTGTGCCATACCAGCACTAAACACCTGGTTTGTCATGGACTGCGCTGAGTTTCCCTCAGCTGCACCTGCTGGCACCTGCACTAGAGGACAGGACGACGGCGCTGAACTCGTAGCCTCGGAGCCCTGGACACACCAACCAATGGGTTGGTGAGCAGCAATAGGTCGGGGAGCAGCAATGACAAGGCCGTGTAATGGCCCTGCGATGGCAGGTGGAGGAAGATCTGTGGGCCCCATCATATGTTGCATGTCAGAAGGTTGTCCATCGGCAATGAACTCCTGGTTTGTCATAGACTGTGCTGAGCTCCCCTCAGCGGCGCCTACGGACTCCTGCACTGGAGGACAGTCCGACGGCACTGAACCCGTAGCCTCGGAGTCCTGGGCATACCAACCATTAGGTTGGGGAGGAGCAATAATAAGGCCGTATGATGGTCCTGCGATGGCAGATGGAGGAACATCTGTGGGCCCCACGATACCTTGCATGTCGGAAGGTTGTCCATGTTGTGCCACATCAGTACCGGACACCAGGTTTGTTGTGGGCTGAGCTGAGCTCCCCTCAGCTGCGCCTACTGGCGCCTGCACTGGAAGACAGGCCGACGGCACTGAATCCATAGCATCGGGGCCCTGGGGATACCCACCATGAAGTTGCGGAGGAGCAAGGTAGCCGTGTGATGGCCCCGAGATTGCAGATGGAGGAACATATGTAAGAACGGGTGGTACAAAGTACCGAGACATATGTCTATATATTTCGCCAGCTGGCCCCGGTAAAATGGGCTCAGGTAAATCCAAATGATTGTACATCTCCGGCGGGTACGGTCCGAAACGTTTGGGTTGGGGGTGGGGAGGTAGGGGACCCGACTGAAGGTGAGGTAGTGGGCCTTGAAACCGAAAGTCGGGGGGTGGGGGGCCTTGAAACTGAAGGTGGGGCGGCGGCGGACCCTGAAACTGAAGATGGGGTGGTGGCGGGCCTTGGAACTGTAAGTCGGGGGGGTGGTGGGCCTCGAAACTGAAGGCCAGGCGGCGGCGGGCCCTGAAACTGAAGGTTGGGGGGTAGGAAACCTTGAAACCCAGCGTGGGGTGGTGGGGGGCCTTGAAACTGAGGGTGGGGCGGCGGCGGGCCCTGAAATTGAACGTTGGGGGGTGGGAAACCTTGAAACTCGGCATGGGGTGGGCCCTGAAACTGAAGCTGGGGGGGAGGGGGTGGGGGGCCTTGAGGTTGAAGCTCCGGGTGGGGTTGGTCTTGGAGCTCATCTTGAGGCAGGCCTGGGATCGAGCTGTCGCCCATTTGAGCAGCGTCCTCCATGTTCAATGATGCGGAATGCTTAATATAGACTGTTGGTGGTGCCAGACGCTAACCTGTGGAAGGACCAGATGAGTGGCAGTAGGTGAGGTGTACAAGAATAACTCACAATGATCAAGTTAGAGAGTAGACGTGGAAGTAAAAATGCGATGAATGGTGAAAGAGCAGGAAAGAGACTCGAGTGGCAGTATTTAAACTGTTGGAACACCTGCCACAAGGAAATAAAACTCATGACTTACGGTCCACAACTTGTTACCCAGCACAAAGTATCCACAGACCTTTCACGTGCACATATTGTGGCAACGGACAATAGCACAACACGCGGGCCACCTGGATATTCCTCCACACGACTGTGGATTTTCAATTAGGTCGAGAAGAGTGCAATGATTTATTCGCAAACGTTGGGCACGACTCGTGGGATCTCAATTTTAGAGTACTCTCCCCCTTGGCTGGGTATGTTCTTCGCGCACCTTGACCTATTTCTCCAGAAGACATTGACATCCAAACGTACTCGAAAATCTAACAGATCAAATTTATCAATCTAGACGCATTGGACAGGAAATCGCATGCCTACTGATACCTACAATATATATTTGACAAACCACCAATATAAGGATGCATCTTCTCGAAACGTCTAAGTCGCGTTGCGTCTTCGGGCCAGGAACAGGCTACAAGGGTCCACGTGGATATCGAATGCAATCTCGAATGCAATCTCTGTCACTGTGCTCAATGAGCACCCCACATGACAACATGGCACACTTTCTCAGTGTCTGCAAGCGTCCTGTGTCCTGTGGAACAGGTCAGATCACGTCAAGAGAACATGCGAGCGAAGATAAAGGTAAGAGACGTGCCATCAAATCAAGTGCGACATAGTCCGGTCTCATGAATCACTTCGCAGATGTAGTATACTTTGTGGAGGGTAAGACCGCCGCGCACCTGCATGATTTGTTGAGTGCTGACCATTGACTTGATGTTGGATAATTGTTTGCCCGCCATGGGCTTGAGCATTCCTACGACGGATCAAAGTGTCTGTATTTCCAAGAAGTCCCAGCGAAATGAGACAAGCGCAGTATAAAGGGTCTGCACAAGCTAACATGTTTCTCTCGACTCTTAAGCGCCCGGAGGGTCAGGATGCGTGGAGAACGATACACATTTTCGTGCATATTCTCGCACCTTCAACACATCCCCAGTAGAAGGTATTTTTTGGTGCGCACTAGGTCACCAAAAGCGAGCGTAGATATGTCCCCTATCGGCGGACTGGACTATGCTTATATGTATGTCAGCGTGGGTGTCCATCCAGATGATGCACGCGTGGTTGTATTCTCTGTGGGTCTAATGTCAGCCCTGTGGAAAGAGTCTACACGGAGAAACTCACGTCAGGGTGCCTGAGATAGTGCCCATGGCCAAGGCATTCGATGGTCTTCGCCAATGGTGACAGGTGCGCCTCGTGAAGTATTTGTTGATGAAGGTGAACTAACTTGCGCTGGACCCATGTGGATAGGGTGCTGGTTGAGGCTAAACCTATCCATTCGTGTCTGATATCACACCTGGGTGAGCCTTTCACTGTGACATACATAGTCACCTTATACAGGATGATTTTTTGAGCGCCAACATTTTTCGAAACGTTCATATGAAATTAATAATGGTGGTGGATGGCAGCGATCATCCCAAGTTACTGCAGATCATTGTGCAGCGAGAGGGTGATGAGTGCGGTTGTGGGCATCCTCTGCAAGTCGTCTACACTTTTTCTCTTCAAACTCCGACCTACGTACGACAGACTCACGTTATGACGTATGTCCTTCCTTTGTCTCTTGATTTCCATTATTCTATCAAGGTCTGACTACGGGAGAACAACGGGAGACTACCTTTGTCATGAGTCCTCCCTTTGTTTCTCTAGGTAGTACCTCCATATATGCTGAATGAGAATTAGCTTCAAATAGCTCAGAGTCTCATTTTGCCAGTCTCTCACAACTCGCTTGTCTTCATAACGCTTTGACACTGATACTACGTATTCACCACTAGATGATATCATGGTGGGCCACAACGAACTATGTACGGTAGATGAGCATCATCTATTACCGGTGATCTTAAGGTTAAATTGATTGGTGCGATATTCATTATCTTTCTGACCGCTGCTGAACATGTTATACAGCACGAATCAGACTGGGGGACGCAAGTTGGCCCCGAGTCCAGCGACAAATGGATGAGCAGGTATCATTATTGATTGAAGTTGGCGAGGTATAACAAATACACAACTTGTGAGTAATATACATTATCCCGGGATATATCGTGACTGAGGCTAAAGTAGCATCAGTAGATCACGCTCGAAGTACCAGTCGTGAACTATTTAAGCGCCATGTTTTCGTTTTCCCGTTCTTCCTTTGGTGGTCGGCTGCGGCGAAGGCAAGCGATTGGCATGTTCGCCTGGCTGCTCGACTTCTGCAGGAGGGGCAATCGCCCCATTCTTCTGCTCATGAGCTACCTGTCGTGGTTGCAACTGATGGCGTCTCAACTCCCTATGTGAGTCCCTGATAATCGTCATCAGCTGAGTTGGAAAACCGAAATACAAGCGAAAACTCACGGTGCGTCTCTTCCGTCGAAAGACAAGGTGGGTGGGCCTGTCGGGCCTGTTGACGGTAGCCTATCAACGAAGTGGTGAGAAACATGAGTAAGTTCAGGACGGCAGAGCACATACGTTGGTGTCATAGCCTTCAGCACTCGCTCTGTCCGGATCTGGTCCTCCTCGCCTTCTTCGTATAGCCAATCCTTTGGCCATTTTGGGGCAATCTCCCTCCAATGCGTGAAGTAGGCCTCCAATCTTGCACGACGTCCCCGCTCTGCGCGCACAACATCCCGCACATTCCTCGCCTGCTCTTTTAGTTCTGCTGCTCTCTGGCGGAGAGCGCAGGCCTGGACGAGAACGCGTTGATCGTCGGCTGTGATCTGTTTCATGATGTTCACCGCCCGGTTGAGCATTTGTTGTTCATCGGGCGGAGGCGTTCCTGCACGCGAGCTGACGGGAGATTTGTAATATTGCTGCTGATCGGGACCTCCGTAGGACAAGTAGGAATCGCCAGAATCACTGGAGTCGTCCTCCGCAGCTGGGTGCCCAGTGGGACTTTCCCGTAATGCTGAAAGGCTTGGCGACTTGCCCGCTAGATTTTCAGGAGCGATGCCACCAGCATCTACAAATGCTTTTATGGGAGTCCCGGCCCCCGCTGCCAGAATCGGGCCGGTTGTAGGGGCACCTTCCTGGATGATGGGATGATCAACTGGTGAAGGGTTAGGTTTCTTGCACTGCGACGTGAGACATGGCACTCACAACTTGTGTCCATAGGTAAGTCTATGGTTCGTGTTGAAGGACCAGCAGCTACAGGACTCACTTCCGTCGTTCGTGACTTCTTTCTTCGTGGCTCTTCGCTCACTTCATCTTGACTGAACGACCGTCAAGACCATTTATAGTATCGAAGATAAAGCAGGGGACGTACAGTTGGGGAACAACTTTACCGAGGTTTACTAACTCTCTAATTATTGCCGCGCTCTTCATGTTCGCTCTTACTTTATGTTGCTATTTCCAGGTCAGTGGCTGGCATTCAGGACAAGAAACGCGAAACACACCTTAGCTACATTTTGCAGCTGTGCACGGGAGAGCTTGCCGAGTGTGGCTTCATCCATGTCGAGTTTCCCTGGAGCTGTGATTGGGTTTTTGGATGAGTGAGCACCGTGAGGGAGGAGTGCCTGGTTCATTTTGTGCGGTGTAGTGTTTAAAGCACGGGTATTCTGATGAAAAGACGCGGTAGTGGATCAAGTTAGGGATCTGCTTAAGGAGGTTGGAAATAAATGTGACGAGGAACTGGGGTACTAAATTTGTTTGCGTATGTGGCTTCTGTGGATGCATCCACAACTTAAATACACGATGTATGCTTGTGCCCAGAGAACAATAGATTAGATTGATTTAACAAAAGTCGGCGGTCAAAGCAAGGGTCCGGAAGCAGTTGGTATATCGAAGGTCCCGAACTGCATTCAAATTTCAGACACCGACACGTTCTTACCGTATTCCAAATTTCCACAAGACGATGAGCTCGTTGATCAATCGATTGTGCGGCGTATAAGAGAATAAGACACTGTGGGGCTGTTGTTGGGGAGCGTCGAAGGGGATATGGATGGGTGGTGTCATGACTCGAAGACACAGTGAGTATTTATCTTTTGACTCCAGGTTTGCGATTCCATAAACCTTTGCCGCAGACGGATATTGAACGCACGCGATTCCACGCAGATTCGACCACACACGACGATAAACTAGTCAACTACGATGAGTTGGCCAGGCTAGATAGCCCGACGATCCCTCGCTCAAGTCAACTCCTACATAATTCTACCCGCGAACCCACCTCAGGGGCGTCCACACCCAAAGCCAAGCCCAAACCACTCTACAATACTGATACTCAACCTCACAGCCACCCTCAGCTAACAACCAACGCGCAACACCGAACCTTTCTGTAGACAACCGCGTGGCTGGAGTGGGGCAAGGGATCGCACACGAGGGCGGGTGGGAGGGATGCGCAAAGGAATTGGAGAAATGGTACGTTTCACGTCTATAACAGGAAATATCCATTGACCGCAAGCCTCCAGGCAATATTTGCTGCAGTGTTGACTCTTCACTCGTTTATGGCCTGTCCTGGATTAGTGCTCGAGTCTGGGATGGCGATCACTCCTGCATGCATGCACTATTTAACGCGTGCCGAGATATTGAGGGCTTCCGCTTCGACGACGATGCAATTACCCACGAAACTGTCAGACTTTGAAATGTCTTCTCTCGATATCGACACCCACAACGACCGACGTCATAAGCTCATCTTCCTCGATCACTTTCTCTGTCAATGGCCTGACATCTCGCGCCAGTCTAATCATTACAGCGAGTCGCATTCCACACCCACAGTGGCCAAGACTGCCAGCGGAGATAAAGCTTCGAGGTTTAAATCGTTGACGTTGCTGGTAGAGGACCATCTATCGAGAATAAGTTGAAAGTGCCATCGCATGAAATTGGTACAAATGTAATATTTTCACGGAAATTAGGTTTCAGATACAGACACTTGACGTCGATATGAGTACCTTCAGTACATCATTGCATGATGATGAGTTACATAAAAGTGCAATGCGCTCAAGAGGAAGGATCTATAAAAAGATGTGGCGTAGGCCCATTAATCGGATAGCTGTTGTCTCTTCCTGGCCCCCTGGTAAGATGGAAACTCGATATCTGAACATCCTGCACAGATGAATTGACGATATGTTTTAGCAGGGAACTTGAAGTACCGAAGCGCTCGAGCGAGTGAGGTTTCACCAGCCAATACATACGAGGAGTCCTGAACTCAGCCTCATAATCGCCCTGCTCGTTAAACTCGCCATTGAAGAGATCAACTATGGCTTCTAGCTCGACAAAGCCCATCGGAGCAACAAACAAATCGATTCTGACACCGGTCATGACGTTGCAGGGTCATGAACCTTTGAATGACAAACAATACAATGGCGTCGTACACCATGTTTCATCCATTTCCTACTTTCCGGACGGCCGGCGAATAATCAGTGGATCTTGGGACCATACTGTTCGGCAATGGGATCTACAGCTGGGTAAAGAGATGAAGAAGGCGCGGGATGTTTGTGAGGGAGAAGTAAATGCGGTGGCGGTCTCAAGGGATGGTCGATGGGTCGTCACTGCTGGTGGAGAAAGAAACAACCAGCATGATTATGGGGAGCTCCGAGCCTGCGAGGTTGCGACAGGGATAGTGAGAACATTTGTAGGCCACTCAAGGGAAATCACCTGCATCGATATCTCCGCGGACAGCACTCTGTTGGCGAGCGGGTCGTGGGATTCCACTGCGCGGATATGGGGCTTGGACACAGGCAAACTCATAGCTGGTCCATTCAACAATGGTGCCTCTGATAAGGCAGTGGGTGCTGTTCAATTCTCGCACGACTTGAAGAAGCTGGCAGTCAAGTCACTTTTGGGGCAGCTCCTTGAAATTTGGGATGTCCATACACAGAAACTGGATGTCGGTGTGGGGAAGTCGGTCGAAGATGTCGGGAAGGTAACATATGCGCCAGTGTTGTGGACAATGAACGACAAAACTATCATTGCCGCATTCCCCTTCACGGATGGGGTCCAGGATGACAGGGTGAAATATCTCCAGCCCAAGACGATCTATGAATTTGACGCATTGACGCTGGAGCCTGTCGGAGCCCCCTTTGAAGGGCACACCTTGATTGTCACAGGTCTCGCACTCTCATTTGATGGTGCTCTCCTCGCTAGCACTTCTCGGGATGACAACGCCATCAAACTCTGGGCCTTCGAGTCCCGCCAGCTCCTCGCCTCATTCCACGTTCAGCAACCCCACACCATTATCCTCTCACCCAACTCACATCAACTGGCTTACACGACCTGGTGTGATATCAAGTCCAGGATCTACATATGCGACACTCCACCTAACATCCTTGCTAGTATATGGCCTGCACAGAAAGCGCAGCCCATTGTATGCACTCAGCCGCTATATTCATCTGCTCATGCGCTAACATGTCCTTGTAGACCAATAGACCTCGCCGCGCACTGTACACCGTCACCCCGTCAAATCTCCCATCCGCATCCCGCTAAAACCTCTGCCTACAATAGACCCACAGCAACCCATTTTCCTTCGCTATCTTCGCAAACTCCTTCCTTCCTCCTCCCGCACGGACACAGTTCGTCCTATTCGGAACAACGAGCCCCGTGGCCCACTAGACGTATGTTTCTTCCACCTGTTGCCTTCGCAGTCGACTTGACGCTCCCCTTGCAGTTCCCCTGCTACGTCGCCCCTACCTCCAAATCACCCTCCCTCTGCGCATGCCACGACTCAGGTATGTTTAAATATTGATCCCTGCGAGAATGCGAGTGTTCACTGTCGTAATCACATTTTCAACTTACATTTTCAGTCTCGATCCGCACGACTACCGCCTGCCTCCCAATCCTCTACTGCTGCTCCCACTACCTTCAAATCCCGCATACACCACTTATCAGCCTGGCGGCCTGTTCGTGCAGGTCATACATTGCTACCTATCGTTGATGTTCCTCTCGCGCAGGGTAAAGAGGTGTGCTCGGTTGATATTTCTCGTCGTATTGCAAGTCTCATGCATCCATTTACAGCGCAACGCTGCAGCAGGTGCTCCCGCCAAGGATGATGATGATTTGATACGTGATGAAGACTACATTCCTTCTACTCCTCCTTCACCGACCCCTGGTTCACAACCACAATCCGCAGCAAAGCCAATTAACGTTACCTCTGGAGAGCATGGAAGCGGCCGCTTGTGTTTCTGCTTTTAGCGCTATGTCAAGGACATCCTCCGGGTATTCCAGTTTTTAATTGTTGTAGCTTCTCGCATGCATTGTCCTCTTCACATTTAGCACATATGTACACCTTTGGACTATATCTCGTCCCTTTATTAACAACACGCAAGCTGACTACAAATCTTCCTTCAGGTATTGAGCGAGGGATTCTACCAGATTTATACAAGGCTACATATGATTGCAAAAATCACTCGAGCGCGGGATATGTGCGTATTTCAAAATACAAATGCGCAGAGGACCACTTCCAGCTGCAAATCCTGCTCTACACACCAGCTTGTGTCTCGCGAGGAACGCCATGGTGTAAGTGCGTGTAAACGTTGATATCAAATAGAACGTTTATGGACCCCCCTGATTCACTCGATTCACCGCATTGCAATGCCAACATTATATTCTAGGCAGTCTTGTCACATAGTATTGGCTCATAGTTGGCATATTTCCAATTGTGCCTGCTTCGGATCGGTGATTGAGGACGCTGGTTCGAGAGGGCTGGGTTCATTCTTGCTAGTGTCATAAGTGGCGAGCCCCTTGACGTTCAATATTCCTACGCTGATGGGATTTTGTAAGTAACTCGCCTGTTTGTAGCTTTGCGTGATGTGATCATCACAAACAGCGGTGTTCCACCCTAGGCATGGTTGCTGGGTGTGATATAGGACTGATGTCAAATTCTTGACTCTCTATGCTGGGATCCTGGCTGGTTTTTTTGCAAGACTGAAGTCGAAGAAGTCTGCAAGCTTGACGGGCAACATTCAATAACCTGGTAAGTTCGTCATGCAAGGGAACAATCAAATCACGATCAGTCCGCCTTTTTGACGATCGTTAAATCGACTCACTCGAACGCCCTTAGAGATTGTGTATTTCAAGCTTCCCTTCTCTAACTCTCTGTCTCAAGCCTGAGCATCTAAACTGTATCTCTTACTTTCCAATGTACTTTCCTGAGGATTCGAAACGAGTCGAGGGTGCTGGAGGCCGCAGATACCGAGCGGTTGGTCACGTCCATTCATCGTCGCGGCCAGGTGACTCAGGGTACGAGGTAAAAATTTATTAATGTCCATACATTAAGGGATTCCCCAGACATGCTTTTCTGTCGTGGCCTAGACCCTGAACGCAAGGATGACCGGAAGGACCAAATAAGCGCTGTGACCTAGATCTGGTACATGAAGTATTCTGTGCCGTACAAAGCTGCACACGCAGCTGTACCTGCCGTCATTGCAAATGTTATTGGATAAAATGGTGGTTTTAAAGACCGTCGCAGATGCAAGAAGAGGTATGTCAATGACCAAGCTGCGCCGGTGCATGTATGTCACGCGTGAATCAAGGAGTGATGTTAGAACCCACCAGTAGCTATTCCGCTGCCATTCCTTGCGTCACCAGCCGCTAGAACATACGCGGCGCCGCCAAAAACCAGGGAGAAGCCAACTCGATGGAGATATGGAGGAAAGTAAACGTTTGGACGAACGACAGTGGATGGAATAACGGCTGAGGCTGCAGCTATTCATGCCAAAAAGAATTCAGATAATCATGCTATGAAGCGAAAACTTTCGACACGTACCTAATGTCCCCAGAGCAAGAATGGGGCCCCCTTTAAAATTCAATCAATCAATGCTCCACGACAACATGGTGATACAGCCAATGGACTGAACTTGGATCGTGCATATGGCTGGAAATGAGAGAAGACTCCGGACGCCGTTTGGGACGTAGAAGGACTCGACAAATTTGCGCGTTCAGGAGACTCCTTTCCTTCCATCCCACCAATTGGTCTGTTGTGTTGAAATGTAAAACTTGAACACGAGTCACGCGAGTAGGCGTTAGGGTTGGACAATCCGGGTATTTATTTGAATCCCGAATGGGGAACCTGTCTCGGAACATGAGTTTGTGGAGCAGTACTAGGGCCGTTGTAGGGCCATCAGCACGGAATACACGAGGATTCTTCATAATTTATAGGCAGGTAAGAGAATCTTTATTCCTTGTCTTCTTGAGCAACAGCGCGGTTCAACTGAACGATGCCCTCAACTATCATCCAGACAGGGAAAACATGGCATGGTTTTAGCAAAATCCAGTATTTGATCATATTGTACGCCTAATCCCGCCTATCAACTAAGCGAGCTTCTATATGATTAGGTTACTTAACTTGATCCATTCAGTGGCGATTCTTATAGCAGCGTTCGTTGGGACTACCAATCTTCTCCCCATCCGACGATCAAGAACCCACTGGGAGTAACCTATCCCGGGGTAACTTACGCAGAGCCTGGCAAGCCGAACTGGGTCGGACATCTAATAAAATCACGTTCAACTAAACTGGTGTACGACTATGCCAGGGGGAGCGACTTTGTGTCTTCTCTAGAGAGACAGATCATATACCAGTTCCTCCCGAATGTCGCGAGGAAGCCGTCATCGGCCCCATGGGAACCACATGACACACTCTTTAGTGAGTGCTCTTGTGTTTCACTCTTTGTCTTTCTGAACAGGATCTGCGTTGATTTACGACAGTGACGTGGATTGGGATCAATGATCTCGCGTAAGGTCGTCATCCTGTTGTCTTGATTATAAGCTGATCAAGGATTCCTCAGCCTTATCGAAGACATCGATGGCGTTTTTAACACGCTGAAGGGGCTTTTCCGGTACCAAGAGAGACTATACGCATCAGGGGCTCGAAACTTTCTCTTATTTGACCTCCCTCCAATCCATCGATCACCCTCAGGTATGGTTGCATCTTCTGCTATGGTTCATATATTCATTTCAAAACATAGTACGCGACGATATCGCTACCGTAATGGAACAGTATCAGACGTGGAACGCGACATTAGAGAAAGAACTACAGAGCTGGGCTAGAACCCATCCAGATATCACCGCCTTTCTCTTTTCCTCATGGGATACATTTGAGCGCGTGTTGGATGACCCAAACGCATTTGGATTTGATCGTAACGACACCAGTGAAGCCGGGGGCGCAATATGGGTGGATCGGCTCCGTCCCACTAGTGCGATGCACCGAATCATTGCGGATGATCTGGTTTCGTTCTTGGACGCCCATTCACCGCATGTCCCCGATCAACCAGAATTCTCGCACAATCGCGCTTGTTTCTCAGCAAGCAATGCTGTATGAGTGAAGACGAGTTTTGTGAAACAGGCATAGGACAGGGCGGGTGCTTGATTGTTGCCTCCGGTAGGAACTAGTAGCATTTTCGAGTCCACAACTACTGCCAGGTTATATATTCATGTGAACGTATCCAGCACGCATCATCCTACAGAATTACATATACTGCGAGTCGAAACAACACATACGCGTAAATATGCACGCTACTTCACATTAGACGAGGATTGACTTTACTTGCCCTCACAAGCACCTCGCAATCGAAAGTACTTGAACAGCTAACAAACCCTTTAATTTGTTTGGCATGGTCTTCCAAGTCTGGTCAATTGTCGTCAATGTGATCTTGATGTGTCGTTCTTATCAAACAGTAAAGTTCTATTCATCACGAGCTCGAAGGAGTACTAATGACATTAATGCTGCCCGTGTCGCTCGTCAGGGCTAGTGCGTATCCACAACGCACATATAATTACCACGAGGACGAGTGATGGGATAACAGCCCACATAATTAACAATCTCTCCCAACAGTATATGCGATCTGGTTGCCCTCGTTCAATTAGGTCCGATGAACTGATACAATATCCGCCTGACAAGCCCAGACAGATGCTGTGGGTCGTTCTGCGAAAAATATCAGTTGTTCAGGAGATTTCTTACCATAGGAAGAATCAAAATCACCTGATATATGCTCTGGACGTCGCAAAACTATGATCAGGACGGCGTTAGACTAATGTAGCAACGTCCCACTCACCATAACCATACTCATTCCGATCGCAGGTGAGCTAGCACATGTCAGTACGTCCGTCTAAGCACGAAATTGAACACTTACAATCATCTCCCCAAAGTGACCGGTGTGGAATACCCAGCCCTTGCCTCTTGCCGTCAACCAGGCACTCTCCATGCCCTTCGGCAGAACGTACATCGCGAGCTCTCCTCGCCTCCGCTTTTCCTCAACAAAGAGCGAAAGCGCACCAAACAATCCACCTAGTCCATAGGAATACTTTGACAAAAAGAAATCGATAAATTTCTGTGGGAGCTTGACTAAAGTTTGGGAGGACAGCATCCGGTAGAGGTAATGCTTGAAACAGAACCACGCTGCAAAGAGATGTAAAATACCATACAGGGACAAAGGCACGGTATAGATACATACTCTGGAACGTAGCAATGAACGTTGCTAAGAAAGCAGAACTCCGTATAGTAGCCCACCCCGCACGTCCAAGCTTGCGCAATGGGTTCTTGAAGAATGCATGTCCGCTTGAACAATATCATCGGGACAAAATGCAAAGCACCATAGATTGGGAAGGCCCATTTGAATACTGTGACGAAGCGCGGTAGCGGCACGTGTGTGCATGACTCCACCCAGGGGTGCACAGGCGCCACAGGGAGGGTAGGGCGGCCCAAAATCAGGAGGCGAATTGGTAGCCAGTGCCTTTCTGGCGAGAAGAGTGACCTGATTTGCAGGGATGAGGTCCTGTCATGCAAGTGAGAAACGTGGTGAGGAGAGTCAGCACAAATACCCACCTCGCGGTTGAGGATCTTGTCGAGATCCTGTATGTCAAACATCCCAGTCCGGTTCATGTCTTGGACCATCTTAATCGCGCTTGGTGGAGCGCCCGACGCAGTTGTAAGCCTAAGAAATTATTTAAAAATATATGCTGCAAAACATTTTAATCGACTAACCATGTTGTGTATGATCGCGGGAGTGTGTCTGGTCGAGAAAAGAGTGCGTAGACGATTTGTGTAGAGCTGTTCACACGTCAGAACTAAGACCTCTACCACGATGTATGGACTGTACCAAAGACAAAACATGAGCACTTCTCCGTTGGGTAGATGGAAACCATGCTTCGAAGTAAACGCGTTATATGAACCTTGCAGGCCTCTAGACACCACTTTTAAATGAGCAGTTGCATCATCATGAAAATAATGTAAGTTACCGAACGAAGAGTTGTTGTGCAATGACCACCCTTCTCGATCGTTTTTCAAACATAACAGCGAGGCCACCGGCTAGAGCACCGGCAAACATAGAGTGCCACCGTCGCGTCTTTTTACGCACCCACACTTGATGTGCTTGAGCACTTAAAGAAAGGCGCGGCTGTCTGGCTGAGAGGGGAACCTCGAAAGGCGTTTGTGGAACTTCGATATCTTCATCTTCGTCCTCAAATGGTGAGGGTGGGCTTGCACGTTCATTGATGGGAAGGAGGATGGGAAGGGCGTTAAGTGTTGCCTTGTAGATGGTCACGAAGGAGCCTGTGCGGATCATAAGACAAAGCTTGCAAAAGATCCTCCAACATCTATTCGCTCACCAAGCATAGCCGCGAATCTAAATGAGTCCTTTCCAAATATCGCATGTTGGATGAGTGAGAGCCTCATATACCTGTACAATTCAATCGACCGGGGATCTGGTGAAGGTCCAGCCCTGACTCACTTTGGCACCTTTCCCATTCTTATTGTAGCCAGCACAAGATTCACGCTTGCACGGAGAGCAAAAGCGATCGCTGCAGCTCCTACATGCCAAGTATTAACAACGCATATTACTTACCGTGAGCATGTCAAACGATAACTCACTTAATCCTCCACGCCCCGCATGTTCCATACACTCCCAAAGATCTTCAAGCTCCACAGCAGGCTCGCCGCGCTCCCTCCAGACAATCCTTCGGGCTTCCCGGAGTCGCTCCTGGTGGTTTGCGAGCGCGACGAGGTTCTCGAAGGATGCCATCGCACGGCGGGGTGCAAGTTGGATATATGATGGTGTTCGCGACATGGCAACCTTATGAGGCGTTGGACTGCTAGGTTCTGGGGAGGCCATAACCTCTAAAATACAGGGAGTTGAAACTTTTGGGAGTTGCCCATATAAGTGTGTGCAAAGCATCATGTACTCGGGGTTAACGCTAATATCTCCGGCCGACCCAGTAGGATATGAACAACTCATAACATTCATAATTTCAAATCTTGGTCGGTCACCGTTCAGTTTGAATACACTTTGCCAGCTCTCAAGCTCTGAAGGTCCGTCTTGGTCAAACTTAAACTGGTTGGGGTGAGTAGTGCGGCATGCGTGGAATCTTAGGTACCCCGGCCGGTGGGGTAAGAAACATATGGTGGTGAATGGGATCGGCGACAGCCGGTAACTCAAGTTGATGATCAATTAGCCATGAAACACACAAGGTACAAGGAATATCATTATTCGCAGATGTACGAGAATGATGGACAAGGGTACGCAAGAATCTGTAATATAGATAGATGTCAGTCAGTGATGAGTTTCATGCAGAAATACGAATAAGCATCAGACAATATAATGATTCCGGTTAGACTATTTCCTCATCGAACGGATTCTCCGTTGAGGGAGTCTGTCTTGTCATCGTGATATTGACGTTGGAATAGCACTCACCCTACCGGTTCTTGAAGTATTCAAGGAGCACATTGAGACCCTCGCTCTCTACACCATAGTCCTTGACAACGACGCAAGAGCAGCCCACGACCTTGCGGGGATTGCCTTCCTTGTCAATCTTGCAAAGACCAGCCCATGTGCCCAGAATCTTGCCGTCTCCGACCTTGATCAGGTTGATTTTGTGCTCTGCGCAGAGTGCTTCGATGAGTTTGATGTACTCAGCCTCTGTGCAGGTCTCCACAAGCACACACAAGTGGGCCTGGCGCTTGTCCAGCGCCTTGGCGCACTCGCGGAGACCACGAGCGAGACCGTCACGAACAAGGGCGTTCTTCAGAACTTGCTACACGATCAAAGTTAAGAACTGATGAGACCTGGCCAAAGAACTCAAGTTCGCATACCTGAAGAGCGTCCTCGACGGACATTTTGCCCTTGGGAGCCTCAGTAGTGACCTCGACCTCAGCGGCCGGGGCGTCAACTTGAATTTCATCTCCAGCGTCAGACATCCTTTATTTCACAATCAGAGAGACGACCGTGCATTATCATAGATAACATACTTTTGGGATTAGTTTACAGAATTTGCGATGTCTTCGTCCGCTCTCGTTGATGTGAGGAAAAATAAAGTTTCGGCCAGTAACAAGGTTTTGTGTGCATTCAGAGTCCGCTCGGAAAGAGCCGTTATCCCATTTGACCTGATCCTCCTGCGCTGTAATCAAGGTTGGCCTTACACTTTGCACCTGATCATCCACCACAAAAGCAGTCAGATATGGTTTGTTCGCGTTCTCTAATGCATGGCAGTTAGATTATAAATCTTGCTAGAGTCTCGCATTCGTTAACGCGCTTGAGTGCAAAGAACGTACGCGCCAGAGTGTTACAACCTTTAGGCAGACTTCATTAAATTTATCATTTACAGCGCACAGTGACGAGATCTGGGCTGTAGCATGGACGGCCAATAACACGGCAGTGTCCGCATCCGCAGATGGCACAGTGAAGCAGTGGGATTCCACCTCTGGACAGGTGTCGATGTCGCGTCCGCCACACAACCTGGCGATAGTTTCTCTATCCGTCTCACCTGATGGAAAGTTCGCGCTATACAATGGTCTCGATGGTACAACATGGCTTTGGGATCTCCAGGCTGATACCGTGGTTGGGCGTCATGAAAGCTACGACCGTTCTGCAGTGCAAGGCGCTGAGCCTTGTGAGTTGCACGAACTCTAAGAAAGCACGATTCTCATGACGTATTTGCCCAGCGTGGTCCGTGTCACTCAATCCGAATGGAACGACATATGCGGGCACCAGCAGCTCTGGGAATGTGAACATCTACTCTGCGAACCCTGACTCTTTCGGAACACGACAAGCAGTCTTGACAAGTGGTAGGAGCAGACACGGTATGGATTGCGTGCATGTGAGTTTCTTGTACCAAATATATCAATCCTCCGAGTTCCAAAGTTCCGAGAACGCTCGCAATAGGCTATAGCTAACGAAGCACTTCTGACTAGAGTCCAGATGGTACTCGAGTAGCATTATCGAACGAAGCTGGTCAAGTCTTCATATTTGACTTGGAATCACAAGCTTTGACATCAACCTATTCATCGCATGCCATGTGTGTGCGATCGTTGGCATGGTCATACGACGGGCAGGTTCGTTTCTTCGATTTTATTGAGAGAAAAAGAAAGTAGTCTAAGAGAAGGGCGTCTAGTCGTTATTGACAGCCTCTGATGACAAACGCCTTATTCTTCATGATGTACGCTCAACCCCTTCCGGAAAACCGGGCTCTGGAGCAGTAGCCACCCTTACGGGCCACTCTTCTTGGGTGCTCAGCACTAGCATATCGCCAGATGGACGTCTGGCCGCATCAGGGTATATCATATTCTATCAGACATAACCTTAATAATCCACGTCCTCTAGGTCCGCTGACAAAACGATCAAGGTCTGGGACTTATCGGCACGAGCAGCAGTCTCGACGCTCCAGGAAAGTGGCGAGGTATGGAGCGTTGCTTGGTCCCCAAAACCACCCGCCCCTGGCACCGCGGGGGCATTTATTACTGGTGGACAGGACTGGACATGTTCGATGGTGGCGATCCGCTGGTGCCGGTGCATAGTATGGGTAGGATAGCATGTCATTTTTGGTCCCCTTGTACTGCTGAAGTTTATCGCTTTCCCAACCGCTGTAGATCCCAGATTGGGCGTTCCCCGAATGAAACCTATAAGTTCTTTCATCAGAATGCTCGTTATTTTGGAGATAGTGATCATGATACCGCTGTTTTTGTCGTTGGAGAGCGGTGGTGTGAGGGGAGGAGCTCTTGTAGAGTCCATCCCTTCAAAAATACTCATCCCCTTCCAGATCTTCTACTTACATCGACTCACCGAGGTATACGATACACGCCTGCGAGTTTTTATACCACTTGAACATGGGACGAATGGACTCAAGCTCTGAGCTACTCGTCTTGTCGATGCAGCAAGTACTCGACCATACGAACTCGCAGTCATGCGCCGTCGCCTTCTCGCAGATGTCCATGAGTGGTACACAGGAGTCAGCGATTTCTCCTCCTATGTCATATCATGATATGACACCTCCGTCATCCGTGTCGAACCATCTATGTGAGTGGATGGCATATTTCTCACCAACTCGTGAAGGCCCTTCTTGATTTACGTTCCGTCTGCGGTTGCTCGTTGAATTTCGTCATCGGTGATGCTGCCGACGATAGGCTTAAAATGATGCTTGATCTGGGTTCTGTCGAAGAATTTTATGTTAGAGATGAGGAGCAATCTGATGGGTACCGCATTGAAGACAAACTCGTGGAAGAGTTGATTGAGCAACGCGCGTTTGTTCTCCATCATCTGCAAACCTGGTACAAGCGGTGTCAATATCAATGTAAGTTGTATAACATGCTGAAGTCGGTCGTGTCGCAGGGGGGATAAGACGGGCTCACTCCGCTTGATGGTTAACGCCATGAAGAAAGCTTATTCGGCGCCTCCGCGCGCGTTTATCTGAACCTACAGCGGCCATCGCCGAACGATCATCGATAGTTTGCCCACATGTAGGCAATGTCGTACAGCCGGATTCATTGTCAGGGACTTTGATGGATGCCCACATCATAAAGCTCCGATACATCGAAAGTCAGTGCAGGGCGGCGCGTATCAAATTTGGGGCTTCATAGAGGCAATGCACTGCTGTATATTGTGCAGAACAAGGCTGGCTTGATAATGTTCTGAATATAGATTCACAGATCATCACGTCTCATCGTGAGCGTCAAAGGTGATTCAAAAGTTCGTTCCAGAAAGTTAAATATAAGCGTGAACTTCTTGTATCTCTTGTAAGGCGTCTAAGGCGTCTCTCGGTCACCACAACTACCAGAGATCATCAATCGTGAGTTACTCACTATGCATATCATGATCCTGTTGTTTAACATTAGCAGACAACTTTCAATTCAATATGAGCGACTCGGGCGTTCCTATGGTGGTCGACGACTATGTAGGCGCCTCCAGAGCTGACGATGAAGACTTCAAAGATCTCGTTAAAGAAGTATTCGACGAGTATATTGCCAACGATATACCTATTCGTCTACTTCATATCAGCAAAGTTGGTCAGGAGATGAGTTGTGAACTCGTGGACAGGACCTTCGTCAAGGAGCACTTTAAATTAGTCCCTGACGATATTTACAGAAAATGTCGCAATGAAAGGCTCGTGGACAGGGAGGGCCATATCAGGGAGCAGTTGAAGGAGACACTCAAATATGCTATCTTCTCCCATAGGTGGCAGTCCGACGAGCCTTTGTATCAAGATATCTCGACGAAGCCGATGAAATTCCAGGCTAATATCGAGCCTAGGTGGAAGAAGCTTCAAGAATTTTGCCGTAAAGCAAAAGATGACCATGGTTGCGAATTCGCCTGGTCAGATACTTGCTGCATAGACAAGGCAAGCAGCGCGGAGTTGGACGAATCCATCCGCTCGATGTTTCGCTGGTACAGGAATTGCCACATATGTGTTGCACACCTGTCGGAGACGGTAAACCTTGCGGCTCTTGGAAGGCAGCAGGAGGGGGAAAGGGGTGATAGAGCAAAGGTCGATGTTTGGTTCACAAGAGGATGGACGCTTCAAGAGCTCCTTGCTCCGCCGCAAATCAAGTTCTATGGAACAGACTGGAAGCCCCTCATACCCCTCGATCACTCCAAGAGCGACAGAGTCAGCGATAGCATCATGCGAAAGATATCAAACATCACGCACATTCCTCTCAAAGATCTTAAATCATTTGAACCCGGCACAAATCGGGTGCCGGAAAAGATGTTGTGGGCATCGAAGAGGAGAACGACACGTATCGAAGATATCGCATATTGCCTTATCGGCATATTCAATGTCAGCCTCATGATCGCATATGGCGAGGGGAACAGGGCCTTCTTCCGTCTCATGGAGGAGATAATGAAGAGATACGACAAGTGGGACGTGTTTCTCTGGAGTGGCAAATGCTCCCACTACAATGTAGCCCTTCCCTATGCTCCAAGCTGTTATCCTGTTGGATATCATGAAACGCTTGTGAAGCGCCGACACGAAGTCGACAATGAGGAGGAATGGAATACAGCAAGCTGCGAGATTGGAGATAGGCTCTTTGCCTTGACCAACCACTGGCCTCTGTATCAAAGTGCTCTTACTGGGTGTCGAGCTACGATGCACAAGAGACGAGTCGCATGATTCGAGATACCTTACCTTCAAGCGTGGAGAGTTCGATGTAGAGGTGAGGCACATTGGCACAAAGCGCGAACCTCACATCACTTGGGCAATGGGTGTCCTGGACTACTGGGTCAACGCCGGTGGGAGGGGTTTCATCGACAGGGCTAGGAAAGATTCATTTACTGCGTTTCTTTTGTCCATGGATAAACATGCATCTCCAAGTGCAATGTGGAAGAAGGAGATGACAGAGGAAGTTATCAAAATTCAACCAACCGGCCACGTAGGATATCCTTTGACCCAGTTGTACCTTTAGCGAGGTGGTTTTTGCTACCAAGCCTCATACTCATCCAAACTCTTTCAAATCTTATGTTCTTGGTACGAGTGGTAGTGGAGTTACAATTACGTACTGATTTATTACGCAGTTTTGATCTACCGAATTCCAACACATTATGTAATGCCAGTTCCGACTTGTTGTTCTTTCTTCCCCGATGAACGTTCAAACAACGTTCAGGTCTAATGATTAGGTTGAGAGCGTTCCTGCTCCGATGTTGTAGTTTGTCCGGGTGTAGGGCAAGCTCGACGTTCAGCGTTAACATCGATCAAGTAATGTATATTAGTATGTGTATAAAAGAGTTTCTTTGGTGCCACGCTGGAGTATCTATATCAAATTTTGCATGGGGTGGCGGGTCGCCAACATGCCGCATCCTACAGCTTCTGGCATGTTGTGGTGGGCGACCGCTGTCCTTTCTCAGATACCCAAATACGTCACCAATTTCCAAAATTACCTGTGTGGCTCATTACCAGTGCATTATACGCAATGGTTGGCAGTCCAGTGCAACGTAACTGGTCTGCTTGTCCTTCGATGCGTCACGATGAGTCTTGTGCAGTACGGTACAGCTATTCATGCAACACGCCAGGGTGACAGGAATTGTCAATGGCGAGACCTGGATAAGTGACTCATAAAGGAGAATAGCACTGCCAGCAAGCGCTCAGATTATAAATGGAACACAGAGTTCCGTCTTACTACCTGTCTGTCCTGGCCTCTCCTCCGTTCCTCCTCTTTTTGACGCCACTCACAATCAATTTTCATCATCGTCACTACTTCATCCAAGACCTTGCGATTCCTCAGGTAACTAGTACCTCAATTAATTACAGATAGCATAACCCAGTGACTAAAGATCCTATCGCAGCATGAGTTCAACTGAGATAGAGTTTCGAGAGCTCGTCTCGAGAATGTTCGACGAGTATATCATCAACGAGATACCTGCACACCTCCTTCGGTTGCATCCTGATACAGGTCCAATCCAAACAATTGAGGTCGTTGATCGATTATCCTTGCGCTCATATTACGAGACCACAGTCAACGAGATCAGAGAGGGTGATATCGTGCCCAATGCTGATGAAGAATGGGAAGATGCCATCCTACAGTTCATAAAGGAGAAGATCCGATATGCTATCCTGTCTCATCGATGGGTCGATGGAGATTCAGAAACATCGTTCCAATACATGCAGTCAAAGGTCGAAGTCAAGTCCTTGGATTCCCACGTGGGTGGGCTTGGAAAGTTGTATGCGTTCTGCCAAAAGGCACGGAATGACTTCAATTGCTCATTCGCGTGGTGCGATATGTGCTGCATAGACAAGACGAGCAGCTCAGAGCTTGACGAGGCCATCCGTTCCATGTTCCGATGGTATCGCAATTCACATATATGCATCACCTACCTCCCAGAGACACATAGCATGAACGATCTCGCGAGGGAAGAGTGGTTCAAAAGAGGTTGGACACTCTTGGAGCTCCTTGCACCATTCCGGATGAAGTTTTATGGAAAGTCGTGGGTGCCACTCAGGCCCCTTCATGAGTCGGAGAACGACAAATGCGATAGCATCTTACAAGAGATTTCACGCATTACGCGCATACCTGAGACGGATCTCAGAGCATTCACGCCTGAGACCAACCGGGTGCAAGAGAAGATGGTATGGGCATCCAGCAGACGAACGATGAGGGTCGAAGATATCGCCTATTCCTTGATTGGGATATTCGACGTTAGCCTGATGGTTGCATATGGAGAGGGGAAACGAGCCTTCTATCGTCTAATGGAGGCCATCTTGCAGAGATGTGATCACTGGGAGATCTTCTCTTGGAAAGGATCCTCTTCCTCTTACAACGCAGCTCTTCCAGCTGATCCTAGCTGCTATCCCGCAGTGGGGAACACAGGTAATTTTGACGCAGAAGAACAAATCAACAACGAGCACTACATAATCGGGGATAGATTATTTTCCTTGACTAATCATGGACTCAAGATCAAAGTGCTTTTGGTTCGAGTCGAGAAAGTACACGAAACAATAGTGGAGGGAACCCGTGGCTCGAGGAAGAGATTCGTTTTCAGCCACGGAGCGCTAGGTGATGTGGAATTAACTTGCATGCATTCCAAGTACGAGCCTCGTGTAGAATGGGCATTCGGCATCGTCGACTTTTGGCAAAAGTACGGAGGCGGGGCCCTTGCCTTTCTTGATCCATGCAAGAAGTCACGCCCGTACACGGCATTCCTATTATCATATCACCCAAATGCATCTCCTGATGCTAGATGGAGGAAGGAGATGACGGAGGATGTTGTGCATATCTGGCCTCAGAGACACATGGTAGATTCACTTACTCTCTTGTACCTGTAGTTGATGGTCGGCGGCATCATGCATGTTGTTGACCATTTATGGAAGACGTCGGCTACAAATTTTGGTTCAACTGAGATGTTCAATTGAGCTGTGGCAGTGTCTCACGGGGAGATCGGTTGTATAATCCCCACACTGTCACTTGTAGTAGGTTATCAGCAGTGCCGCACAGGATTTGAATCTTTGATGTGCTCTGCCACTGAGTGCGGCCATCATAGCCATAGATATCAGGCGTAGCTGGTTTCTTGCATCTCACGGGCGCGGGAAGGGCCGTTGTATTGGAGTTTTATACCCTTAATACATGACTACGCACTGACAGCTTGTTCGAATAGTTGCCAAAGGTTGCATATGTTCCCTTTCTGGTAGGTGGTCTTGACAATCCACTGATCACTAATTGCCGACTAATCATGCTAACATCGCTCCTATGATCCAGTGCCATCAAACGTCGATCGATAACTGAGTGTTTCACCCCGTTTTGCAGCCGATCTTTTGGTGTATTTCAAACAGTGAGCTATACATATAATATGGTCACACGGACTTGCAGAGCTCACAACTCAGAATCCTCCTCGCTCTGCAGCTGGTCATGCAGAACCAGGCGATTAAGCAAGAGTCAACCTCGCGACAACAAATGCCTTCATTTGAAATCGGCTCACAAAGGACTCCAGGTCCACTTGTGTCCATCGCACAAGTGAAGGGGCACCTCCGCCTCCTCAGAGCGTTCCATAATCTGAGGGTCATAGTAGAAGAATGCAAGGACCGCAGGATTCCTACCTTTGCAGCACAGATGGATAGAGATAGCCGGTGGATATGGTTCATCACACTGGCTATTGACAGGTTCGTCGAGTCACTTCCGTTTGACGTACACGTTATGACGGTTAGGCAAGATTTGAGCGATGGGTCAAGTCTCTGCAGTGCTTACCTCTTGAGAAGTTCATCAGCAAACAGTTTCCACCCATCGACGTGTGGATGGTTTGGCATGCCTATCTATTGAATCCATGGTAGGTTTTGTACTTTAACCTTGCGGAGTCAATGATTCGAAATTTCACCATCGGTAGTTGGTACGAAGAAGACTGTGAACGTCTGGGTATTCTTCAGCAGCTTCGCCTGCTCAACATGTTCGTTGTCGCATCTGTCAGTCCTCGCTCATTAGTATTTCATTGGACACAAGTTGACTTTGTGCAGATCAATGTTGGAAAGCTTGCAAATAATCAGCCATCTGTCTCGCGGGTTGCCGCATGGCACAAAAAAACTGGGTCATTCTTCGATCCATTTGATGCCATGGAGGAGTTGACTCATAAACAAATGGAGTGTCCCCGGTGTCGGACCCGTGTCTTCGTTCGTAAGTCAAGGATCCATTCACTGCTTATGAGACTAATGTGTCTTGCAGCGTTTGTTAACGATAACGGAACTGGGTACTCAGAGCAACGGTTTAGTGCTATGTGCCCCCTCCCAGGATGTAGACTGAAGATCACCAAAGGGAATCTAGCTGTGGCAAAGTTCGTGCGAGATCTGACAGAGTCAGAGGATGTGAGCGAAAATTACATGGCGTTGAGTGACACTCAGTTAAACACTATTGCTATTGCTGATAAGATTACAGCGGAAGTCTGTTCTTTGGCAACGGAAAGCGAGATCCTCGACGGGCGAAGGCAATCAAAGATCAACTAACCCAGTCGTCGCAATTTTGTCGTAAGAGTCCTCGGTCTTCTAACCAGCGCATTGCTCGACTGGACTGGGAGAAAGAAATTAAGGAAAGCATTGGTTACTCCTGGCCACTATTAAAAGATGCTATAGCGATAGCTCTCAGAGACCAACCAGAGGCAACGTATGTGACCCCACGACGTGCTAGCAATAATTTCTCACCTCAGCTAAGGAGGACCAAAATTTCGAGTGCGTATGAAGACGACAGTCCATTTTCTATCAACCTCATTTCCGCGGTGAGTTGCAATGTTTATGCTTTTCCCATTGGCTATAATATTCGCAACTAGGTGTTGCGACAGGGGATATTTACTAAAAGAATAGATGATTTAGGCTGGCTTAGACCTGGCACATTCAGGGGAGGTGATAAGTTGCAAGTCCTGGAACATGCTCTGCTCCGTTACCACTGGTAAAGATATATTTATCGTAAGATCGCAATGATGGACAACCTGATCGTTACCGTAGCTTCCTCGATTTAGCAGCAGCCTCGCCGAATCTGATGCCCGTCCCTACTCTCGACATTGACTTGATTTGGCACAGCCATCAACTTATGGGGGGCAGGTACGGCGTTGATTGTGATGTATACATTAGCCGTCGTGTTGACCAGTGAGTAAAATCTCTTGGTTTATTGTGGCGATGATCTAATCTATATTGTAGTCCACTTACCACAGAAGAAGCCATTCTTTCAACAGCCCTTGATAACACATGTCGTGCATGGCAGGTAATTTGGGTCGTACTTGTGGTTGATAATTAACTTTACTGATCAAGACTCAGTCGCGTTTTCACATCCCATACATGCAGTGCGGCTGCCCTGCTCCAGACGAAACTGTATTCGAGAGACTTATTCGCATCCTCCGGCAGTACGCAGGAACTCGAACGCGTCTTCAGGCGTCCCTCCATCCTGACCATTTACCCGCCACGCATCCAAGCCTTCACAATGCTGTCCTCGACCCAGAACGTGGAGTCTTTGGGTCTTTTGGAAAACCAGCTCATCCGCAACGAGACGAGAAAGACCTTGTCAGACTCTCTCGTCCATTGGGGGTTCGAAAGAAACATTCGAAGAAGACTGATCCGGAACTTCCACCGCAGTTAGAGGAGGGCTTTGTTTCGGAGAAGATGACCGAGGAACCCGTACCCCTTAGTCCCGCACCTCCATACGTCGGCTATGGGTCGGACATACGTTATATGCATGACATTTGATGTTCTAAATTATGGCTTAGTTGATGTATGTAGAATTTTACAGGGGACTTTGACGAGACCTGTATGGTCGATTGGCTGGCATCATTCTGCAACCGACGTGCTCTGATATGAGGATCTTCATGCGAACCAGACGCAACCATAGGCAAGGAAACCACAACAGTACCGCCATGGTCCCGCGAGTCAAAGGTATGCGCACATTGCCAGCCGCCGCCAGTCTTAAGACAGATACATCGGGCTAGTTGATGGACGCGGCTTCGAAGACATAAGTGGTTAGGCCAGTGATACTTACTTTTGGGAACATATGTAACGTATCCGATGATAGGGACTAGAACGAGACGAATCTAGGTACTTAAGTCATCAAGAGAGTACCAAGAGTACGAGCTATGAGATACTCACCTCAGCGTGATTCTTAGGACGACGCGACAGTGTTACTGATAAATGAACATGCGGATCTGTGGCTGAGTGTCGAAGGTGAAACTGTACAGGTGCAAGGTGATAACAAGATGACAATTATGCGTGCGGCATATGTTGTCAAGATAAGAAGTAACTATAGATCATAACTAGATGAGGACTAGGTACGTAGTACGATTGCCAACATCCGACAGTATCGGGTTTGTAACTTTATATTTTTGTTTGCTGTTGTTAATATTACCCACTGATTACGTCATGATGCCGTTGGACTTTGCCTTTTGAAACACATTCAACGTTTGATCAACTCGAACGTATTTCACCGGTTGAATGAAAATATACCGCATACCTGGTTTCATTCTCTGATCAGTACTATGGCGTTCGCACGAATCGCAAGGCTGAATACCTACTGTCATGCCAGTGGTCTAATGTTGTTAAACGTTAGAACCTCCTGCTCTCAGTGATGCAATTACAGACTGTCGCGACTACGTAATTCCGCGACTTCCTCCTCAGGCGCTTTTCAAAATTCGATGTGCGGCGCCGGCGACTAAACGTTAGCCAACGAGAATCATCTCACCGGAGAATGCGGGCTGCATTCTCCCTTGACGCCCAGCCTGGTGAAATATCACCCTCATATCTTACCCCTCCGACGAATTCGGTGAGGTACTTTGTTGCCCCTGCACCCGCTTCCGTCATGATAGATTATGTTGTGCACCACCACGATTTCCTGAATTACGATGCTCACTTAAAATTCACGAGTCCGAGCGAGACCGATGCGTATAAAAGCTGAGACGTTTCATAGCACTCTGTCCCCTAACTTGTCTCTCATTGTCCCGTCCCACTAGCACATATTACTCATCTCGAATTCACAATATGATCTCTGTGGCTCCTACTACAACATTCACTACCATTCATTCTGACTGCAAGCCGTCAGAATTCATTTTACCTGACCTCTTCAATGATTGCCACTATCCCCTGCAACAGAACCCTCACTGTTATCCAGTCTCTCGCGCTTCTGAGCAATGGCTTCTTAACAGTGCACGTCTTGAAGAGCCGAAAGTCACCGCATTTATGGGCTTGCTCGCAGGCGAACTCGGTGCCGCTATCTATCCTGGTGCGGACGCTTTCCATCTTCGGGTCTGCGCGGATTTTTTGAACTGGTTGTTTACCATGGATGACTGGCTGGATGAGTGCGATGTTGACGGTGCAATGGGAATGCGGGAATGTTGCATTTCTGCATTTCGCGATCCCATTAACTTCCAAACCGACAAACTTGGTGGAATGATGTGCAAATCGTGCGTCGACTTATTGGATCATACTCACTTTCTAATCGTATGTATATTGTTTTTAGGTACTTCAGTCGCTTCAGGGAGACTGGTGGCCACGGCTGCACCGAGCGATTTATTCACAGAATGAACTTGTTTTTCATTGCTGTGGCTAAGCAAGCCGACGATCGTACCAATGGGCATGTCCCTGATCTTGAAACTTACATCGCAATGAGGCGAAACACGGGCGGCTGCCTGCCTTGTTTCACCCTCATAGAATACGCAGCTCAGATTGATCTTCCCGATGAAGTTATGTCCCATCCAGTTATTTTGGCCATGGAGGAGGCAGCCAACGATCATATTTGTTGGACCAATGTGATTCCCCATTTTTTTTAATGATGCGGACACTGCTGACCTCACTGCTGACAGGACATTTTCTCTTATAACGTAGAACAAGCTCGCCACGACCCCCACAGCATTGTCACCGTACTCATGCATGAACAAGGCCTAGACTTGCAAAGTGCTATGGACTACTCCGGCAAGCTGTGCAACGGCACCATCCAGCGCTTTGAAGATAATCGTGCTATTCTCCCCTCGTGGGGCGAAGAGATCGATAGAGAGGTGGCTATCTACGTTGGAGGGTTGCAAGACTGGATTACTGGTGCGCTGCACTGGTCCTTTGTTTCCACCCGCTATTTCGGGAAGGATGGAAATACTGTCAAGCGAGACCGAATCATCAAGCTACTTCCCCAAATGCCCTTGTAGGCCTACTGAGATCAATTATTTTCTACGCAGCACGATTCTTACTGTAGCAACTTGCGTCGTAGAACACTACATCTACGTCTTACCATAAAGCCGCCTTTCCGTTTAGCAGTGAGTCCTTTGGGGCCATTGATCCTATGTCAGATTTGTCTCTTCATCTGCTTCTCTATCGTAACCTGTTCAAAGTGTTCTCTGCTCTTCGTTCTGCTAGTCGTGTACTACTATATATAGATTCTTGTGCAATTTGAAGTGTTCACTATTAGCAACACCCTCGTAATGTTTGTTTATTCACTAAGTACTGATGGGCACCCGGAAGTGGCGACCAATCTATACCCTCACATCCCTCCCCCAAACGCTTCCGTATACTGCGTAGACTCAGGTCAGGAATGTGCCAAGGTTGGTTGTGCTCTTTCGAAAACACCTACACTGTCCCGAAACGACACATCTAGTCGAGTTTACCTTATCTCGCAGTTTTGGTCCTAGAGGGCGGGTGTATTCATATTGCGAGCGTGCTGCCGCAGACTGAAATTGATTTTGGGATAGAATACTTATCAACAAGCTTTCGGAGACCAAGGTTTCTGCACGCTGCTTTATGCTAGATGCGCCACCGTGGATACCGAAATGGGCATGGAAATGAGAACCTCACTGTGAGGAAGGTACATAGGACCACTTGGATTGTCAGACTGAAGCGGCTCGTTTGTTGTTTCATTTATGTTTGGAGGAAGAAAGTGAAATTGGCTTGTCTTGTCTTGCAGTATTTGGCACCAACCTTTGGATTCTAACATGTACAAACAGTCTATTGCCTATTGCAGATTTACCGTAGAAGGGGACTGAGTACTAGTTGGAACTTGGTCTTGGTAGTTTCAATCGTCACCTGCGCTTGTAAATCTGCTGGGAGTTCTTCATGGCTGGCGCAGCTCCCATAGACGGCCCGGAGCTTGACCCTTGGCAGGATACCCGTCTTCTTTCTTCCGACGTCTTGCCGAACGGATCCAACCCTTCCGCAGACGATTACCACACCCATGACATGCCCTTGTCATTGAATGGAACTCATCCTCCTACCAATGGAAATATGAAGGCCGAACTGGAACAGACAAACCCATCTGGTGATAACAAGAATGCTTCAAATACAGGATACATGGACCCAGAGAATGCAGCGCAAGAGTCTGAAAGCAGCGAGGACGAGTCCGAAAGCGGAGAGGAAGGTGACGATGATGAAGGGGAGGAGGAGGAAGGTGAAGATGATTATGAAGACGAAGACGAAGAGGAGGATGAACCAACTCTTAAATATGAGCGCATGAACGGGGCGATTAATGACCTTCTCAAGAAGGACTCGGCTTCTGCTCTTGCGGTCTCAAATAACCTTTTGGTAAAGCTTTCGCTCTAGCGCGAGCAGGCAAGGAGTGACCTTGGATCATCTAGGCACTTGGAACACACAATGGTATTGTTCACATTGTCGATTTAACGGGTAAACGCATCAAGTCGTACAAACCCCATCAAGCTTCAGTGAGTGATATAGAGTTTGAAAGTACTGCAGACTTCGTGGCGACTGCCTCCATCGATGGTAGGGGTGGGTTCTGGCTCTGCCATTAAAATCTAATAACTTTACAATTAGGACAGGTCGTTATTCAATCACTCTCGACCCATGAGTCATACATGTTCGACATGAAGCGACCAATCCGGACTGTAGCACTAGAACCTAATTTTGCGAAGAAGAGTACCCGATCATTCGTGTGCGGAGGCATGGCCGGGACACTGATACTGAGAGAAAAGGGCTGGCTGGGGCATAAGGAAACAGTACTCCACTCTGGTGAAGGTCCAGTGTGGCATGTACGATGGCGGGAACGCCTAATTGCGTGGGCGAATGATTCGGTGGGTTCACATTGATACATCCTGGCCATATTTACATTGTCCATGAGCAGGGCGTCAAGATCTACGACACACAATCCCAGATGCGCATCACATTCATCGAGCGCCCAACTGATAGCCCTCGTGCGGACCTTTTCAAGTGCACTTTACATTGGCAAGATGATACGACTCTCCTGATAGGATGGGCGGACTACATAAAGATCGCGCGTATTCGAGAGCGTCCTTCTATTCCGACCGCATCAGGCAGTTCTAATCAAACTCCTTTCATTGTTGAGATCACCGCCGCATTCCAGCTTGATTGCATGATCTCCGGGATTGTATCAAACTCCCTCTCGATGCCAAGATCCCAGGACGAATCCCCTGTGCAGGACCGAACGCCGTCATCATTTTTGATATTGGCCTATCAAACACCAGATACATACGGTGACGAAATGACGGAAGATCGTGCAAGACAAGCTCGTAAAACAGCTGAGCGCCCTGAACTACGGATTATCTCTCACACAGGTGAAGATCTATCGGCCGATGCGCTGGGTGTTACGAATTATCAAGCATGGAGTTGCAACGACTATGTGATGGTGGAGGTCGACGGGTCGAATTCGCCAGGGAAATCAGGAAGATGCTACGTCGTAATAAGCCCTAAGGATGTCGTCATCGTGCGGGCCAGGGACAGGAAGGACCACATCTTGTGGCTCGTAGATCATCAACGGTATGACGAAGCTCTCGAAGAAGTAGAGAAGCTTGACGAGGATGAACGTTCTGCGGATGGCGATCAGTCTGAGATTAGTCCTATCGCTATAGGAGAGCGATATATCAGACATTTGGTGGCTGAAGGTAAATTGCATTTCATACCGTTTCTGCTGATACTGGCTTAAAACATCATCAGGCAACTTTGCTAAGGCTGCAAGCCTTTGCCCGACAGTCTGTGGTACAGACATCGAACGCTGGGAAAATTGGATTTTTGTTTTTGCTCAAAGTCAACAACTGCAGGTGCGTTGACTCTGTAATACCATATGTACGCAGCTTAGCTGTTTTTTTTTTCGCAGGCAATCATTCCTTACGTCCCCACGGAGGCACCTCAACTTGGCCACCTGGTCTATGAGATGATTCTTGCGCACTTCCTTGTGCATGACAGGCAGGTATATCATGTGAATGTTCTGGACGTAATTAGCGCTGATTTTTTGCGTAGTCTCTTATGCGCACTATCAAGGAGTGGCCAAAGTCGATTTACGATATATCCGCCGTCATTGTTGCGGTGCAAGCGGAACTTGACCGATCACCATCGTCATCATCCTCAAGAAGCTTCCCCGCACCGGACGCTGTCATTCTCATGGAATGTTTAGCTGAGCTGTTTGTGTAACTTATGAAGTTGTTTAATTCCCGCTGATCTTGGCTCCAGTTATACTGCTAATCGACAATACGGAAAAGCGCTTCCGTTTTTCCTCCGCCTCAGACGACAGAATGTATTTGAACTCATCCGGGAGCATAATCTATTCACCGATGTGAAGGATCAAGTGCTCTTGTTGATCGAGTTTGATCAAGAGCTCCTTGAGAGTCGGAAACAAGAGGGCACAGAAGCTGACGCAAGTTCCAGCGAAGCAATCGCTCTACTGGTGGATCATATCCATTCTATACCTGTGCGCTCACGTTCTCATGTCTTTTAAACTTGTCTGAACAGTTGAACAGATCGTTCGCGTGGTTCAGCAGCTCCGTGATCGCCCTTTCTATCTCTTCCTTTATCTAGATGCTTTGTTTAAAAAAGACTCCCAGCTTGGGTTCGAGTTCGCCGATCTTCAGGTAAGCCCCACCAGCGGATACGAGTTTGAATGCCTGTTGTATCGATGCACGTTCATAGGTTACGCTGTTCGCCGAGTTTGCAACACACCGCCTGATCGACTATCTTCGGGCAAGCACTTCGTATAATCTTGAAGCGGTCCGTTATCTATTTAAGCTGGTCCATTGTTATTGACATGCTTCAGGCGTACAACGAGTGCAAGAACAGGGATCTTGTAACCGAGATGGTGTTCTTACTGGGTCGCATGGGTAACAACAAGAAGGCGTTAACACTTATTATCGAGCGCCTAGGCGATGTGCATATGGTATGTGATTGGGTAGGTGAGCGACAACAAAGACTGACATTCACCGTAGGCCATCGAGTTCGCTAAAGAGCAAAGTGATGACGACCTTTGGGAAGACCTTCTCAAGTATTCTGAAACACGTCCAGGTAAGCAATTAATGAGAACTAAATTTGCATGACTCTCATCCCCTGTAGCTTTCATCCGTGGTCTACTGGAAAATGTCGGAGCTGAAATTGACCCCATCCGTTTGATTCGTCGAATCAAGAACGGGTTGGAAATTCCTGGCCTCAAGGAAGCATTGATCAAGATTCTTCACGACTTTCACCTCCAAATCTCCCTTCTGGAGGGATGTCAAACGATTCTCAACGGTGACAGCTCCGACCTTGCAAAGACGCGCTCAAAGGGCCAGAATAGTGGGTTCTTCATGAAATGTGCGAAGACTTGTTGCTGTACACTTGCGTCGTTGATAAACTCGCCATCTATTTTAGCAAAAACGATTTGTGCGCTATGCACGCAACCTCTACAGCGATTACCACAAGACCTTCTTTTGCTGTTCTTGTGTCATCACGTAGTTCATGCCAGCTGCGTGGATGGAATGACAGACATTCACAACCACGAGGAGCCTAACGAAGGCATAAGTGCACTCGCCAGTGGAGTAAGCGCTAAGATTGCTTTGTGAGTTCGCATATATCTACAATTTTTCTCATTTCTCATTTTGTTCGATAGCGCTTCTGTAGTACGGGCTAGAATTCATGATGGCTGTCCTGTTTGTTACCGGAAGAGCGAAGGAAATCTGATGTAACTCTATATTTCGTCTCTCCTTTGCATGATTTACTCTATACCTTGCATTCACGCAATCATCTCTTCTGGATATCACTTACGGATTCACAATCGAGCGTGTTCAACTGCTGGTAGAAGTGCCACATCTCCCGTAGTTTGTAGAATACCTTTCTCAACGTACAGGCATTTCGTCAGTACTTTCGATCAAGAGCAAAGCAAAGCGGCCTAGCAATAGCGGTTGGATATTTCCTCCCGGTCAAATTTGTAGTTTTGCAACGGACGTGAGTATACTTATCAGATTGACGTTGCTTTCACCTGCTTAATCTCTGAACAGATCATGACTTTCGCTCCTGGTCCGGTGTCTGAATTTCCAAATCCTGCACGGCCTCCGCGCTCTCCTCACCTTCATTCTGTTGTAACTTATTCTCAGGGAGTAGTAAGTTCAGCATCAACGCACAAACGCCAGATATCAAAACTGCCATCCAGGATTTAGTGCGACATGGATGTTTAGAGCTTGTCCACTTACAGGGTGTGCTCAACACAATAGTAATGCTCTCGAACAACCCTTGGAGGCCATTGTTTGGGTTTTTCACACCATCAAACAGGTAGGTAAAGACATTGGGCACGAGGAGGTCCCCAACGCCGAATGACAGCGCTGCAGCGAGGATGAATCTGGCACGCCGCGTGTACTTGACGAAGGAAAGAACACGGAGACCCGAAATAGCGACGCTCGCGAAAAGGAAGGTTGTGACACCACCCAAGACGGGACTGGGTACTGGAAATGGTTAGTACTCCTGGAAGAGTGACTGCGAAGCACAGGTCATACTTGCGAGGAAGATGCCAGAAATCTTTCCGAGCACACCGAACAAAATGAGGAAAGCACAGCACCATCTGCCTGCTGCGCGGTTTGCACAGCGAGTGACAGAAATGACACCGTTATTCTATGCCAACAAGATGATGAGACCATGTATAATGCACTAACACCCAGTTTTTCACAAACCTGAGCAAATACCGACAGAGGAGCGACAGTAAATAAGGCAGAGACGAATCCACCTATCCCATCGCTCTACAACTTGGTCAGAATATCGCTGGATTTTCCATGCAATGACGAACCAGAACGCCGCCTTGTATTCGCGAATCGAAGCCATCTCCCTCGACGCGGATACGCGACAGTTCCGCAGACGCAGTTATGTCACCGATGGCTTCCATGGTCGCCGAAACTTGACGTTGGTGTTGCATTTAGCATGTCTCAAAATGAGAGCTATCCATCTACCGTATACCGCCAGCATAGGCAAAATGGCCGGTGGGTACACTTTGATCTTGAATCGATGTACCCTGCCCAACATTCAGACTTTGTTTCGACTTGCCATAGATGCGTTACCATAAGAATGTAATTGCAGGTGCACTCGTAATGGTACTTCCATCGATGTACCCTGCTGCGCCAGCAACGATACATCCCACCACAAGCCCAACGATGATACTCGCATTCTTGAGGAATGGAGAGCCAAAGAGTTCTGTGAGAATTATGCTCACGAAAGAGAGGAAACCGAGACCTATGAACTCAGGAGAGCCCCATCTGTCATAAAAGTGTCATAAATATCATGTTTTCAAAACTGTATCCGACATACGGTAAAGCGTGGGGAGACCCGACTGTCGGGCATAGCTGATAGATCCCGCTAGTTGGCCGGGTTTGACACCCATTCGAACCGCCACCCCAGTTAGGGATGCCAGAAGCTCCGACTAGGGATGCACCAATCATGAGAATAACGGTGCCTGAGATAAAGTGAGCTTCCATAAGACATGTCATAGTTACTAGTCATACCAGTGACCATGGGAGGAAAGACCCGCTGCAATATTCGCGGAGGGAGAAATGACAGTCCGATTTCCAGAAGTGAGCAAATAAGAGATGTGCCTTTATAGGCATCAGTAATTCGTCTCTCACTAGGAATCAAAAACCGACTTACCAAGGAGCATCCCATAAGCATCTGGGCATGGACCTCGCGTAACAACACCATCCGTACTAGTTGTCGAAGGACATGTGCCATTGCTATACATCGCATCGAAAATCTGTGCTTATCCACATCAGCAACAATTTCACATACATAAGACCAAACATACAGCATTTCCTGTACTGAGCGTAGCAAAACTCGTCCCGACTACGGACAACAACCCAGTACCAAGATAATACCCATTCCATAGCTTTATGCGGGACATTTGAACTAGACTTAGAATGCCTGATCCCCGAATCAGCTCTGCATGAGTCAACTTAATCGTGATCAAACACATCGCATCCAATGAGTGAAGCTGATATCATGTAGGATGACGTGCCAGGGTCCAGTGCCAAGGAAGCGGCAAAAATTATAGGCGGTGTAATGAGACCGGCAAGCATTGCGAGTGCGTGCTGCAACCCGCTCGCCATAGCCAGAACAAGTGGGAGCTCGTCGTCGATGCCATAGAATGGCGGTTGTTTGCGTTTGCCTGTGGGAAGAGATGGCAGACAGAGCCATCGATAGTCATAGTCACCAAGCCAGCCTTGCTTTGTAGTCACTTTGCGTCGTGCGACGCTGAAAATAGAGCTCGGATTGGGATCAGCTGCTAACGTCGGCTGTTCTTTTGTCACTGAAGACACAGAAGGTCGCGACATAGTGGCTTTCTGTCGGGGAGTGAAGGATTCGAAACCTAATTCACTTACAGTATATGTGCTGGCGTTGAGACCGTTCGAACCTTCCAGGAGTGGCAAGATACGTGTGCACCCGCTACTGGCCGACTTATTTCAGAAATGTAGTTGATGGACCAACCGAGATAAGAAACCTGCTTATCACCTTCTGTTCCACGTCAGAGTTGGCAAATGTGCACGTGCACGGTTTCCCAGAGACTCAAAATGCGGAACGACAATGAGCCGAATTGAAATCAGTTTGAAATCAGGGAAATCTATACCAGGACATAAACAGGAAGAGTCCATGATGTATTCTTGGCCACCATGGATGACCTGGCATGCAGTATACATGTAGAAGATGAAGGGATGTCTATTTTCGATGAAGAACCCACGCTGATGACCTAGTGGTGTCACTCATAGCTGGAGCAGGTGGTGTGTGGAAAGATCACGTCAATGTCCGAAGCCAGGACGGTTGTGCCTGCCGCCGGTTGTTTGGCCCGATAGTGGAGAAAGCACAAAAGCGTCGTCGGTACACAGCAGAAAGTGCGGGGTCGTTCCGAGTCCAATTTGATAACGCTTCGATGCCCTAAAGCTGGGAGCTTTAGTCAGCAATAACAAAGTATCAGAAGTCTGTCTTGCAAGCGTTGAGTTCGATGGCGCCAGCGTACTCGAAATTTTCGGTAAGCAAATCAATTCGCATCAATCTATGATATTACAGCCTTGCGGTTCCTGTAGATTCAACCACACACAGCGATATGTGGACTGTGTCACTCACTTACGGGGCACCCATGAGGTCCAACGTTCAACTGCCAGCTTGGTCTGCAGGGGGCTCATTGCAAGTGTATCCATGCTGAAACTGGCATGCGCTGTACAGATCACATCTTTCGCTCCTGTTCTAACAGCTGAATCTCCAAATCTTGCGCAACTTCCACGTCCTCCTCATCTTCGTCCTGCTGTGACCTATCTTGCGGGAGCATCAAGTTCATCACCAGGGCAACAATGCCAGACATCAGGACTGTCGTCAATGGCATTAGTATCTTGGGATAGGGACAGCGTAAAACTTGTCGACTGACAGGGCGTGCTTAGCAAAATCGTGATGCTATCAAACAATCCTTGGAGGCCTATATTTGGATTTTTCACACCATCAAATAGATGAGTGAAGATACCGGGCATAAGGAGGTCCCCAACGCCTAACGACAGTGCTGCAGCAAGGATGAATCTGTCGCGTCGCGTGTAGTTGACGAACGAGAGAATACGGAGACCTGAGACGGCGACGCTGGCGAAAAGGAAGGTCGTAACGCCACCCAATACAGGATTGGGTACTGTAAACGATAAATGCTTGAAAGTAACTAGCGAAACTGAGGCGTACTTGCGAGGAAGAACCCCGAAATCTTCCCGAGGCAACCGAAGATGATGAGGAAAGCACAACACCATCGTCCTGCTGTGCGGTTTGCGCAGTTAGTGACAGAAATGACACCATTATTCTACGCCAACCACGACATGAGACCAAACACAGCAATGATAGAATATTTTGTCAAACCTGGCCGAATAACGATAGAGTGGTAACAGTTAACAAGGGGGCGATAATTCCACTAATCCCATCGCTCTGCAACATGATCAGAACATTGCGGGTAAACCATGTCCATGAAAGGACGAACCAGAAGACCGCCTTGTATTCTTGAATTGAAATCCTCTCCCACAACAGAGATACGAGACACTTCCGCAGATGCAGTTATGTCGCCGATTGCTTCCATTGCCACTGACACTGACGTCGGCGCTACACTCAGCCAGCCTGTCCCAAGTTAGAGAGATGTGCCTACTGTAGACTGCCAGCATAGGCAAAATAGCTGGTGGGTATACATTAATCTTGAATCGATGCACCCTGCCCAACATTCAGACTTCGTGCGAACATGCTAGAATAGATATGTTACCATAAGAATGTGATTGTAGGTGCACTCGTGATGGTGCTTCCGTCGATGTACCCGGCTGCGCCAGCAACGACACATCCCACCGCAAGCCCAACGATGATGCTCGCGTTCTTCAAGAATGGAGAGCCGAAGAGTTCTGTGAGAATGATGCTCGCGAAAGAGAGGAACCCAAGACCTATGAACTGAGGAGAGCCCCATCTGTCATAGAAGTGTCATTGATATTCTGTTTCCAACATGTCAAACATACGGTAAAGCATGGGGAGACCCGACTGTTGGGCATAGCTGATAGATTCCGCTAGTTGGGCGCGTTTGACACCCATTCGAACCGCCACCCCAGTCAGCCATGCCAGAAGAACCGACAAGCGTTGTCCCGATCATGAGGATAAAGGTGCCTGAGATAAGTCAGCTTTTAGACACGAGGCCAAATCGTGATCATACCAGTGACCATGGGAGGAAAGATCCGTTGCAAAATTCGCGGAGGAAGAAATGACAATCCGATCTCCAGAAATGCGCAGATAAGGGAAGTGCCTTCACGCAGTCAGCAATTTAGCTTTCGCTGGGAACTAAGGATCGACTTACCAAGTACCATCCCATAAGCATCTGGGCATGGTCCCCGCGTAACAGTGCCATCCGCAGCAGTTGTAGAAGGACATGTGCCATTGGCAGTACATCGCGGTGAAAATCTGCGGCCATCCCCTCATCAATAATGTCGCACGCGTAGAACTGAGACACCCATACGGCATTCGCTGTACTGAGCGTAGAAAAACTCTGCCCGATCACCGACAAAAGCCCAGTACCAAGGTAATAGCCCCCCCACAACTTTATGCGTGACATTTGAACTAAACTTAGAATGCCTGATTCCTCAAAATCAGCTCTGCATGAGTATAACTTCGTTGTGATCAGACGCACCGGATCCGATGAGTGAAGCTGATATCATGTAGGATGATGTGCCAGGATCCAGCATCAAGGAACTAGCAATAAGGATGGGCGGCACAATGAGACCTGCAAGCATCGCAAGTGCGTGCTGCAACCCGCTTGTTATAGCCAGCACGAGTGGGAGCTCGTCGTCGATACCATAAAACGGCGGTTGTTTGCGTCTAGCTGTAGGAAGAGATGGCAGACAGAGCCATCGATAGTCATAGTCACCAAACCAGCCATGCTTCGTAGTCACTTTCTGTCGTACAATGCTAAATACAGAGTGTGGGTTGGGATTAGCAGCAGGCAACGGCTGTTCTTTGGTCACTGAAGACACGGAAGCATGTGACATAGTGGCGTTCTTTCTGGAGAACTGAAGACGAAGATTTCCGAGTGCTGGTCAGGGAACCTAAGCGACCAGGAGAATCCAGGGAAGGATGAGGCTCCGGTTGACCCAGCTTTTATTATTTCGACACAGGCACATGCAGGCATAAACTTGTGACTAGTCTGTCTATGATGCAAACCGTCAATAGCACGGGCGCCTGGTTAGAGGGACTCCGGAATCGAAACTTCCGAAGATAAGGGCTACGTTATCTTGAGTCTTGACGTTATCCACCCTTGGCGGTAGGCTCGTGACCAGCCTGGCGTATTCTACCACGGACAAGTCGAGTGGCGTAGCCAAGTTGGTCGGGATTTGGCAGGCGAAGCACTGAGTTTGAAAATTTGTAGGTGCCGGTCACGCCCCCGGCGGGAGGTACGCACAATTTATCGAAGTACTCAGTGCTCTCGTTCAACAGGACTCAAATGCCTCGCATGCATCACCTATTAGACGTGTACTCAGTACTCAGAGCTGCATCATTGACGGGTTTGCGACACCAGGATTGATTAATATTGACAGTACTATTCTTAGGAGTCTATCAAAGGGCTTGCAAAAGTTGAAGGTTCGGGTGGCTGATGCATATCGTGGCATCATATCAGCGTGTAATATACAGGAAATGGTATCATTTCGACGGTCCTTTTCAAATTTTCAAGGTACGAGCGAAGGACTGCGTGTTGACTTCGAAGATGACTGACCACTACGTCTCAAAACGGGCCATAAAATCTCAAATTCCTTGCCAAATTACTCCGAGATCGACCAGCTGCAGTACGTCTGACTCCGTCAACATCAAAGACGTAGTCCGAGACCGGGTTTCCTTGTAGCAGCCAACCTGTTTAAGAGACCCACCCCTCCTGTGTACCTCTATGATTTCCTGAAGAGTTGTGCCCTCTCTAAGGATACCTCTCCCATGCCCCTTCCGAGCTCTGTCGTCAGTCTATATGCTTGTGCTGATCCTTCTTTGGAGTCTTGTCTCCCTCCCCCCCCGATGTCACCTACTTAGCTACTTGTGATACCTCATAGTGGAAGCTCTTGCCCACCTCCGGATGCCTCTGCATAACCTCTTCCACTGGCGCCCTCCTGCCTCCCTACCATAAGGCTACTCTTGTGCCTCTGAGTGCCAGTTAGAAATCGGGTGTCGGTACATATGTATACATTTCCGCAGTTATAATATGTAGCAATACCGGTGGCCACTCTGTTCTTTCCGACGTACTCGACCACTGAACGATATCGATGTTAATGTAACCACTCAAGCACCATGCGCGAAGGTCAGTATTCTTTAAAACATGTCTCATATCCCGCGTATAAATATGTGTAAGTCACAAAGTGTATTATAATTCAATAATACAAAAAAAATAGCAGGGATTATTGTTAGCGAGTGTTGCAAGCCTCGTGAGGGTCACACAGTTCACATTTGTCTCGCGAGGTCCTTGCATTTGATATTGGTACACCATTTGGCATCGGAATGCCTGCAGGGATTGCACAAGAAACAGACAGTGGCATACCTCCAGGATGCACTGACTGTACACCGTGTTGATCACGGCGGATGCCATACTGTTAGTTGCACTCCAAGCCAGTATGGTGCAGTCACGGCAAGTATGTGATCTGCCGAGAGGGCCTGATAGTCTTAATCGGACAATCAAACAATAAGCTCACCATCTTGATAAAATCTCTAGCACGAGCGCAGACAAGCTGCCATCTCTTTGTGAATGCTTATCGTCGTCATGGGTGATCCGATAGCTTGAGCGTGCGAACGCTCGTTGGGAAGAGAAGATACTCACTGTCGTCACAAATCAGTTCGATGCGGAATACATGCGGAAGGACGCATCTTCAGCGCTGGATGCACTGTTGAGATATGTATGAAGGCTCGGGCGGCGGCTGGGCTAGTGTTGCCGAAGTCCAGTTCGGTCCAGTTCTTAGGTGCGAACACTGAACTAAAATCAGGTTCAGGTTCGGCTTTCTGCTCGAACATTGGATCGAACACAGCAAAACATGTTCGAGGTGGCCCAGTTCGCGTTCGGACCAGGTTCGAACACTGAACCTATCCAAATGAGTAAAATGTGCTTCGTTTCAGGCGCAAGAGCCTATAAAATGATGTTTTGCAGTGCGGCAATGATGTCTTCGTGTCCTCAATAAGCTGTTTTCTGCAGAGGACGATACCAACATTGTAGCAACTGGTTGGACTTACACTCCTTGTACTTGGTGATGTCATTAGGAAAAGAGTGGGGAGAGGGGGACGTACCGAAGCCAAAACGCAGTTGTGACTCGGGACTGGGATGCTGTAGTAGGGCGTCTGTAAATGTTTTGAGGTGACACTTGGTACGGGGTAGTGCACAAGGAATCATGAGGTGCCAGAGTTGGAAAAACAATGGAGGAAGCAGCGGACTGGATATATAGACCCGTCACCTTCAGGTTTCACCAATCATGGCACACATGAGGTTCAACGTTCAATCGCCAGCTTGGTCTGCATGGGACTCATTGCAAGTGTATCCACGTTGAAACTGGCGTGCGCTGTACAAATCACATCTTTCGCTCCTGTTCTAACAGCTGAATCTCTAAATCCTGCGCAACTTCCACGTCCTCCTCATCTTCATCCTGCTGTGACCTATCTTGGGGGAGTATCAAGTTCAACACAAGGGCAATGATGCCAGATATCAGAACTGTCAGTCAATGGCATTAATATTGTACGACAATGAGAACGCAAAACTTGTCGACTGACAGGGCGTGCTTAGCAAAATCGTGATGCTCTCAAACAACCCTTGGAGGCCTGTATTTGGATTCTTCACACCATCAAATAGATGAGTGAAGATACCGGGCATAAGGAGGTCCCCAACGCCGAACGACAGTGCTGCAGCGAGGATGAATCTGTCGCGTCGTGTGTACTTGACGAATGAGAGAACGCGGAGACCTGAGACGGCGACGCTGGCGAAGAGAAAGGTCGTAACGCCACCCAAGACAGGATTGGGTACTGTAAACGATAAGTGCTTGAAAGTACCAGCGAAAAACGAGGCAGTACTTGCGAGGAAGAAGCCTGAAATCTTTCCGAGGCAACCGAAGATGATGAGGAAAGGCACAACACCATCTTCCTGCTGTGCGGTTTGCACAGCGAGTGACAGAAATGACGCCGTTATTCTACGCCAACCACGACATGAGACCAAACACAGCAATGATAGAAGATTTTGTCAAACCTGAGCGAATACCGATAGAGGAGCGACAGTAAACAAGGCGGAGATCATTCCACCTATCCCATCGCTCTGCAATATGATCAGAACATCATTGGTAACCGTGTCCATAAAAGTACGAACGAGAATACCGCCTTGTATTCTTGAGTCAAAATCCTCTCCCTCGACAGGGATACGAGACACTTCCGCAGATGCAGTTATGTCGCCAATTGCTTCCATTGCCACTGACACTGACGTCGGCGCTACACTCAGCCAGCATGTCCCACGTAAAAGAGATGTGCCTACCGTAGACTGCCAGCATAGGCAAAATAGCTGGTGGGTATACATTAATCTTGAATCGATGCACCCTGCCCAACATTCAGACTTCGTGTCGAACATGCTAGAATAGATGTGTTACCATAAGAATGTGATTGTAGGTGCACTCGTGATGGTGCTTCCGTCGATGTACCCGGCTGCAGCCAGCAACGACACATCCCACCGCAAGCCCAACGATGATGCTCGCGTTCTTCAAGAATGGAGAGCCGAAGAGTTCTGTGAGAATGATGCTCACGAAAGAGAGGAACCCGAGACCTATGAACTGAGGAGAACCCCATCTGTCATAGAAGTGTCATTGATATCCCGTTTCTAAACGTGTCAAACATACGGTAAAGCATGGGGAGACCCGACTGTTGGGCATAGTTGATAGATCCCGCTAGTTGGGCGCGTTTGACACCCATTCGAACCACCACCCCAGTCAGGGATGCCAGAAGAACCGACGAGCGTTGACCCGATCATGAGGATAAAGGTGCCTGAGATAAGTTAGCTTTTAGACGAGGCCAAGTCGTAATCATACCAGTGACCATGGGAGGAAAGATCCGCTGCAAAATCCGCGGAGGAATAAATGACAATCCGATCTCGAGACATGCGCAGATAAGGGAAGTGCCTTCATGCAGTCAGCAAATCAGCTTTCGTTGGGAACTAAGGATCGACTTACCAAGTACCATCCCATAAGCATCTGGGCATGGACCCCGCGTAACAGTACCATCCGCAGCGGTTGTCGAAGGACATGTGCCGTTGGCGTACATCACGTCGAAAATCTGCATTTATCCACCTCATTAATGACGTCGCACGCGTAGAACCGAGACATGCATACGGCAGTCGCTGTACTGAGCGTAGCAAAACTCGTCCCCACCACCGACAAAAGCCCAGTACCAAGATAATAGCCCCCCCACAACTTTATGCGTGACATCTGAACTAAACTTAGAATGCCTAATTCCTAGATCAGTTCTGCATGAGTGTAACTTCGTTGCGATCAGACGCACCGGATCCGATGAGTGAAGCTGATATCATGTAGGATGATGTGCTAGGATCCAACATCAAGGAACTAGCAAGAATGATGGGCGGGGCAATGAGACCTGCAAGCATCGCAAGTGCGTGCTTGCAGCCCGCTTGTTATAGCCAGTACGAGTGGGAGCTCGTCATCGATACCATAAAACGGCGGTTGTTTGCGTCTAGCTGAAGGAAGAGATGGCAGACAGAGCCATCGATAGTCATAGTCACCAAACCAGCCATGCTTCGTAGTCCACTTTCTGTCGTACGACACTGAATACAGAGCGTGGGTTGGGATTAGCCGCAGACGACGGCTGTTCTTTGGTCACTGAAGACACGGAAGCACGCGACATAGTGGCCTTCTTTCTGGAAAACTAAAGACAGATTTCCGAGTGCTGGTCAGCGGACCTCAGCGACCAAGAATACCTGGGGAAAAACGAGGCTTCGGCTGATCCAGTCTTTATCATTTCAACGCAGGCACATGCAGGCACGAGCGCCCGGTAGGGAGTTGAAACTTCCGAAGATAAGGGCTACTACGTTATCTTGAGTTCTTGACGTTATCACCCAATAAGGGAATCGAAATCGTGTTGCACAGCCACGGCGGTCCACGTTAACCTATACCTTCAGCGCTGCGCTTCGACTGCTTCAACACTGTTCACCGTGACGAGCAACCATGGCGAGAGCGCAGGATAGTTTCACGTTTACGGTTGGAAAGCTCGGTACGTGACTGACAATTGACGCGTTCATACACTCACATTAAATCCAGATGCGGGCATGGCTGTAAGTCCAAGTTCAGTATGTCACCCAAACATGAAATGACGCTGTGCAGATCCTCCTGGGCGACCGAGCTCACCTCATAGAGTTTCCATCAATACTACTTCCTCCTGGTGCAACAACTGGTTCCATAGTCAACATCGCGGTCCACCAGAACGTTGCTCAGGAGCGGAAGCGAGACCATGAGTTCTGGTCGCTTCAACAAGATATCCTAGAGACATTTGGAAGTCACTCGCCTGAGAATCCGCAGCTGGAGGTAAGTAGCACCTTTGAATCGGTTTTATTGCAATCGCCTTCATTACGCTATCGTTTGCAGGTCCGCAATGTTACTCAAACCTCCGTCACGCTCGAATGGCCACCCATCGAACTTGCCACCGCGAAATTACGCTCGCTTGACATATACAAGAACGGCCAGCGCCTTGCCTCAATCCCTAATGCACTCAGCAACTACTCCACAAAGCTTTCTGGGCTCTCCGTGGACACCCAATACAGTTTCCAGCTTCTCCTCCGTACTTCCGCAGGAACCTATCCCTCAAACCTCATCCGCGTGCGCACGCACACAATCGCAGATACAAGCGGAATTTCAGTATGTTTCGCCAATGTCACAGATAGCGTGTTGCTGGAAAATGCAAAACTGGCTCTGAAAGAGATGCGCGCGAAGTGGAGCGACAAAATTCAAATCGACACTACGCACTTCGTGTGCACTACCCCTGCGGTCACGCCTGCTGGTGCACAACCAGCCGGTGGTGTTGCAGCAGCGCCAGGTACAGAGTATCAACGCGCCTTGCAGTTAAGCATCCCCGTGGTTCAACCGCAGTGGATTTTAGCGTGCCACAGCGAAAAGAAGTACGCATATGCGCGGTTTATATATCCATAGAGCATCTCGTTGACAGTTCCTTTTTTCAGAATGGTGCCAATCTCGGGTTACTATCTTGGCGTCACCCCGCCCGCGTCTTCTGGCTACTCCCAGCGTCCCCAGTCGATGTCACAAGCCTCTCTCCCAAGCTCCAGCGCAGCTCACAAAAACTCGGCATCGCGTCAAAGCCTCCCAGCAATACGCCGCCCTACACCACCGTCCGCAACCCCACAACGGCCGATTAATGAGGAAGAGGACGAAGAACAATCGCCCCCGCCGAAACCGTCACTCTCTGAAATGAGGCACAAGAGCAGCGGTACGATGGATAGGAATTTCAAGTTCCCAACTTCACCAACCCAGGCTCAACAAGTAGTCCCACCTGTCCCCTCTATTCCTACACAAGCACCTGCTCCAAAGCCCGAGCATGAAGCAGGTTCAAACCGTACAAATGAGGATGATATGACGCCCGTTGCGGTGGTCGCGCCGTCTAGTGTAGAAGTTCCTCCGCCTCCTCCGGTGGAGAAAGAGGTCCGGAAGAGTTTCGTAGAATCTGAAGAGGGCGAGGAGGAAGTTGGCGAGACGGTAGAAATTGATTTGCGATGAGAATTGCAGGCATGCTCGTCGTCTACTTACTTTGTCATGTAGCCTTTGGTGTTTTGAGCTAGTAATTTGGCTGCGCTGTGTGCGACGTGTTCGACGTTCAGCATATAAATATCATTCGATGTTTCATTCTGCACGTGATGCCTAATCTTCACACTCCTTTCTTTCCCTGCAATTTACAAAACCACTCAGAACGCCGTTGCATATTGCATGTTCGGTTTCACGAACATCCTTGCCACCGCACCGCCCTTGAATTCACCCGTTTCTAGTCGAGGCGTGACAGTATCGGAGAGTCAAATTCAGAACAGTACTCTGGGTGATCTTGATGAAAATAACTTGAAGGTATATTGATAATATTCCAAGTATCATCGTCATGTCTACAGTCAACCCAGAGCCAGAGACAGCACGAGGTTTCCATCTTCAGGCGCGTCAGCATCCATCTCAATTCTACATGGTACCGGGGTACAGAGCGCACACTGAGAGTGACCTCACCCATGCACTCGACAACCTGCCGGGCAGGTTGCTGACAGTCATTTGTTTTCTCAGATACATTTAGTCGGATATTTCTGGCCAACGTCGGCATAAGCTGGTAGACTACTAGCACATCGACAGGCCCCACGCCAGCGAACGCATACCATTTGAGCACATGGGAGGCGATGGGCATAGCCCCGCCTCATATTGGAGACTGAGGCGCAGTCTCCCGAAGCTATCAAAGCGATGGATGACCTTTGTTTTTTTATGTTAAAACTGCCATCCGCAACATAAGTCGGTTGACACCTGCACGGTAGGCGAGGCTTTAGCATCCAGCAATTGAATTGAATAAGTGGCTACTCAGTCAAAGCCTCTACGAAAGTACATCCAGTAAATCACTGCACCTTTCCCTTCGGCTTCACAAACATCCCCGCGCCAAAATATCCTCGCTTCGCCAAACTGAGACTCATTCCCGATATATTCGATATGCTGCTGGTACGATATCTGCTGGATCGCAGAAGCCCGCGGAAGATGGAACGAAGCATTCTCAAGCACTTGAGCCCTCCCATAGCTCGCATACATATCCTCACTCTCTGAATCCCCATCCTTCATCGCCGATGAAGCATAGCTATACGCGATGGACTGATAGTCATAAAAGTCCGTGAAGCGGATGAGAACGGCATTGACAGACACATCAAAGCGGGATTCGAGAGCGTTGAAAAGCGCCAGGTCGTTGCCTTTGAGATATTCCCTTTTGATGCTCGCTTTGCCGGTAGAGATGGACGAGCGGGAATGCGACGACTGTGGTCCCTTCTTCATGCAACTTTCCGATTTCATCCGCCACTCCTTGAATTAACGCGTCGTCCACGTTCAGGCACGTCCTGAAATGAGACGCCAGCAGCTTCCGACGATCAGCAGCGGAAGAAAGAGACGTCTCCATGTCGTCAGGAGGCAGTTCATTGAACACCTCGACATCGAATTGAAGGACGAGTCGCACGCCTTTAGTGACAGGCATCACTTTATGCTCCGTGTCCGTATAAAACGCGACAATTAACGGACTGAGCTCCTCGCTATCTTGAGGTCGGACAGGATGCATATCAATGCTCGTTTCCACACCTCCATGCCTAACCATGAGCTCTCCTCCCTCCCACTCTGTATTAAGCGCAAAGAGCACCGTTCCAAGGTGCGCATCACTATGTGTCGAATCACGATGCCAGTCGAAATGACCTCCTGTCCCGTAGACGGCGAGCTTGTATAATTTGAGTTGAATTTCTTTGCCGACGAACATGACAGGTGCGAGTTTTTCTTGAATGGAAGAGATGATATTTTTGTAGTCAGATGAGAAAGCGAGCGAGTTTGCACTGAGTTCTGTTCCGTGCCTATAGGAGGGGTCCATGATGGTTTCTTCGCCCCGACCGAACGGCGAAGGGATAGCGTGTTTTTGGAACACGGAGACGTCTGGGTTCAACCATGTGCCAGCTTCATCTCCATTGACGACTATGTTGTAGTCGTACGAATATAAAGTGTCTGGGATGTAGGACACAGTGGGGCTGACAGCGAGTTTGTCGAGTGCGCTACTGAGGTCGGTGTTGCGTTGAACTTCGTACCCTTTGTTTGTGGAATGAAAAGTTTCGAGACGCTTGCGAACGCGACTGAAGATGGAGAGTTCGTGTTCTAGATCTGGGGTGGGTGGTGAGTCTCTTTTCGGCATGGTTGGTTGAGAAGAGTGTTACACGAGGTAGACAATCAGTGAGATATATACCCCCTGAGCGGAGCTTTGAACTATCTGAGTTTCGGAGGACAATATGATAAGTAGAAGCCGAATAATAAGCTCCTATTTCGCTACGACTGCTTCTATCTAATTTGTCCGTCGTATCTCGTTCGTATCCTCACTTATAATCGAAGACAGGGGCTTTTTACTACGATTTTCCTCCCAAATTGGGACAACCAATTGAATGACCTGGTTTTTTTGCTCTGCTCTGTCACCCCCTGTTGTCGAACGTCAGCATTGAACCATACAGCAGCGTGACCAACGCGCCAAAATGCCCTCATGAAAACGAACAAAACTCCATCCGAAGTCAAGACAGACGAAGAGCCAGTCAATCGGCAACAACGGGGCCAGCAGACCCCTCTGACAGAGTCAGGAATATATAATCACCATTTCGTGAGCAAAACCCTAGTACATACACCAGTTGGACCAATAAACAGCAGTCAGACGATGAATGTCTGCCAATACTCCTTCGCAAGGTCTTGGAATGCGAGAAAACCTCTGAAAAGCAACGTCCCTATACGCTGGTGTCTCCATGTCTTCACTGACTCGACGGTTGTGCCCTTAGTAATAGTACTGAGGTCGGTGTTGTAGTGCACAACATACCCCTTCCTTGGTGCATAGGGACCTTGAGTTCCGCGACGCTTGTACTTAGATGCCATCTGAAGACATCTTGGTGATTTCGTTCTAGCGGTGGTGTTTACCGATTCTGAAAAATTAAATAATCGGATGTCATGCGGACTCGAGTCGAGATAGCTGTAGATTGCCTCCTAACATTCTGGTACAGCGATTAAATCAGGATAAATACAAGTTGTGAATCTCCACATAGAGTGGGATGGTGGGATGGTAGAATACAAAAGAGGGTTATGGGGATAGATCGACTGCCTGCGTCGTCAACAGTCAGCGTCATCGTGCATGACTTACATAAACAAGGGACACACCGGAATAATACTATATGGATTCAAATTCATCTGTTCTCATCCAACTCCACATACATGCAAGATAATCGGCTCGACTCAAACGCCTACCCTTCTCTTCTTCACCTCCCTCCCCCTCCCTCGTCCCCTCTCAGTCTCCCTCCGATTCACTCATCCCTTCTCCTTCTCCCTTTCCCGCTCGCGCTCACGCAGCACACGCACAGAGCCGCCTCTCACAACCGCCCTCGTACGCGATAGACTGCGCTCTTCCCGTGCCGCACTTCTGGTACGCGGTTTATAAAGGTTCTCATCTGCAACAGGGCGTGTCTTTTGTTCATCCGCAGTAAGACTGTCTGTGCTCGTCAACGGTGGAGCGCGTTCTTGTGCGTAGAGTAGGACGCGAGGGGATATCTGACTCGCGTGGTTGTGCGTCACTTTCAGATTCGGAGACGGCGTCTACGGTTGGTGATGCGATGTGAGATTGATGGAGGTTGGATTTAGGTAGGGGTCTGATGCGTGGTTGGCTGAGCGTAACTGAGGATATGGATGAACCGGATTTAGAGAGCGGTTTGGGTGTAGGCCTGGGTGTGGATGCCTTTGAAGTGGGTTTGCGGGCTGACTTGGGCGGGGAAGCGTCGTTTGCTCTTGGGTTTACCCTGGCTTTGTCTTTCTTCCTTACGCTGGCGCTCAGTTCACCGCTGGAGACGGATGCGCTGCGTTTGCGTTTGCGGCCGTGACATCCCGTCGAAGCACAAGAGACTAGTTTATCATCATGGATGGTGGAATCTGCACGGAAACGCGCGCGTTTTGTGTCTGTCTATATCCGGAATCAGTTTTTGAATTCTGAACCACGAGATAACTACTCACTGTGTGCCTTCCCTCATAACACCACCCATCAGGAGGACCCATATCTCCTGTACCCTTCGACACTCCCCCCGCAGCAGCCCCACAACGTTTCATACGCAGCGCGATCAACAAGGGCGCTTTCATCGTCATGTGGGATGCGGCAAGACGTGTCGGTGTTTGACAATTCAAAGAAAGAGGAGTGGCAGCGCACGCAGTGGAGTTGAGGTGGCGGGCAGAGCTCGCGGAAGAAATGGGTGAGGGCGGTGAGTATGAGCGGGGTGGGGGGTATCAGTGGCGGATCGGAGGTCGGGCTGAGGTGGGCAAGGGTGTATGCGTGTAGCGTCTGGGGAGGGACAGAGCGTACGAGGTCATAGAGGGCCGTTGGGTCTGTTACCTCGGGGTTGGGCTCGGGCTCAGAACTGGTGGTGCAGGAATTGGGCGGTGGAGTGGGTGAGAGGGCTATTGGTAAATCGGTGTGGGAAATTGAGGGAGAGGGTGTATGTAGTTGAACGTTGGGTGGTGAATCGGGCTTGCGAGTGAAGAGACTGAAGACCATCGTAGAGAAAATAGATGATCTGGTTAAAACGCTTGGTAGCTATAGATTGAAAATCAAGAAACAAAGGAAGGACAGTATACGTGAAACGATATCTAAAGCTATGAAATTATAATCTGGAGCGTGGTCCTCCTCGAGGTCAACGCGTGCAGCACACCACCTGTATGCCAAACAACAACAAACACAAATCAAAGCGTTTTGTTAACGTTAACCCTGCTTTTCACCATGAGTTTCTCCATGCTGTGTCTGCTTGCTCATTTCCACGATGCTGGAACGTGTTTTCTTGCAGAAATATCTCGCTGCACATCATAACGTTCCGCGGTAACTTGGGATCATACGTCCACGGATCTGTATTAATGGCTGAGTTTCAAATCTTCGATGACCTAATATAAACACCACCGTGCCGACTTCTTCCCTCCTTCTCGTCTTTTCCTCAGATGAACTATAACGTCCATGGTCTCAGAGACAGGCGAGATATCGTTAGTAAGGTCAACCATCGTCTGTTTCACCTATCGTCGATATCTCGCCCACTCATGGCGGCCGCCCTTATTCATTGTTCCCCTCCTCCTTTGCCTGCCGATGCTAATTCTCGTTAACAGGTAAGCACCCCATGTTGAAATTTTTGTGTAACACGCATCTAGGCAGTGCCAAGCGATCACAACTTACGTCTCTAAATTCCATCTTTCCACTTACAGCTCCTACTTCTCTGACCTTATTTGCATTGGGTTGTGTAGTATCCAACTTGATTTCCAAATCATTGTTGGGCCTCAAACACAAATGCAGACTTTTTGCCTCATCTTCGCTATGACCATTGCTACTCTCATGTAGATTATCGTGTCCAAGGTCAGATAGACGAGATTCTGCGATGCTCTGTTTATGATGAATGTAGTCAGTAACTAAGGTCGTTCTCATTCGGCGGTCCTTGAGGACATGTGTTCTTTGTCACGTAGTACTCTCAAGTGCCGCTGACATGACCCCGAGCAGTATTTTATCTTTATTTAGCGATGCTGTTTACCCACCGATGCTGATCCATTGCTCATAAGTGTGTCTCGCTTCACGTTTCGAATCCATGCTCACATATATCCAGGTGGCTGCGGGTGCCTGTTGTTTTTGGCGCTGGTGAGTTACCTGAGATGTCAATACTCAGCCCAACTCACCAGCGCCAAAAGCCGATCCTTTCTACTCACGGCTCCCGCGTCCCCTGAACACCTTGTTTGCATTGGGGTGTGACCGGTCACGTGATTGCGTATGATTGCTGGACCGTGAACACACCAATGCAAAACTCTGCCTTGTCGTCGCTATGTCGTTGTTACTGTTCCCATAGTGGCTATCGCGTCCAAGATCTGATGGATTTGAAAATAAGTACGTGATACGTGCAGTGTCTCATTCTGAATCAATGCTCATATAAAATGTATCCATGTGGTCGCGTATGCCTCGGGCTGTCGTTCTGGCGTTGGAGAGTTGGCTTGACATTTTTCTGCGGTACAAAAAGCCCGATCCAACTCGCCAGCGCCAGCGATGCACAAACAATGCCAATTCCGATGCTGAACAGTCACTAACCAGTACGTGCCACATCACATTCTAAATCCATGTTCACATTAAATTCATCCAGGTGGTCGCGCACGCTTCAGACTGTCGTTATGGCGTTGGCGAGTAGTGTCGATTTCAAGTATTGTACCGGAAATTCGATTCAACTCGCCAGCGCCAGCGATGCACATGCCACATCTTTATGGCGCAGACCCGCTGTCTACCATCTCCACCTCGTTTGCAGACTTGTCAAGGCATTATCATTCGGTGATCCCTACGTTCTCTCTTTTCACGCTCGAGCGCCACCATCGTAGCATTGAGTAGTTGATGCGACTCCTCCTTCTCATGGTGACCTATTGAAACTCAGGGCGATAGGTGGTGGCGCAGACCACTCGTTCTGACGCCAGCGCTGGCGAAGCAAATGCTACATGATACGGACGCCCTCTCAAATAAGCCTAGTCTATGATATCAGTGATTATATTCAAATTCCTGGAGAACCTTGGCCGTCGACTGGTATTAGCTTGTATGATGTGTATGTCTCTCTGTTCTATCTCACTGCACTCACCCATGTCTGACTTGCTTTTCTGTGTAGAACGATTTAGCATTACGGGTAAGGCGAAGGGAGTGGTTATTGAACGCAGAGGTCGGCTCCAGCAGGCAAAGGACTCTGAGTAAGTCGACCATCTTCAAAACCACTCTAATCATCAATGTGAGGGCTACTGATAGGTCGCGACGCGCGAGGTGTTGCTCTCCCGTGTGTACTTGGCTAGTAAGGTACACAGGGTTTGGGAATGGATTCATCTCCGCATAATTCTCATTCGACCCACAGATGACCACGACATTAGCAGTGCAAGCACCTGCACCACGACTATTTGGCGGTGGACTCGTGGTGACCATGGCGAAAAGAGAAATGAAGGTAAGGTGCGCCAGATATGAGTCGAAGAAAACGACTGTCAGCATCGAGACACTGAAGTGCCAACACCAATGCAGATGGTACGGGCTTTGGTGATCACACGACGAAGTCCTGGACAACCTCTTAATGCACTTCTTCAAGGTCGTGTCGAATCATTTGTGAAGCGGAAATGGTTAGATGACTTCGGGAACGGCTGAGGGGAAGACATAGGGAAGGGTGGCCTCCGTGTGGTCCTACTAGTGTTGATAACAATATTCACGCTGTGTCGGTAGGGGTTATGCAGAGGCAAGGACAGGGGCTGGCGGGTAGGAGGTCTCAGATATCTCAGGAGCATTAGAGGTGTCAGAGGTCCTGGTTGGGTCTTAGGCTGTAGCGCATGTGGCTTGTAGTCTGCACTCCAACCACGAGCAGTATTCTCTGTTTGCTTGTCACCGTTCGTCGTACCGACTCAACGTGTCCACTGGCATCCAACGCGAAAGTGCAACGAAGGAAGGTTAAATGCTACCGCATATCCAATTTTTCGGGTCATCCAGATAAGCCAGAGCTCACACACACAGCAACACTGGCGAACGGGAAATAGATTGACGCTCTAGCACAGGAATTTCGGACATGGCTGTGAGAAGCTGTGAGTCAAAAAGCAAGGAGAAGCAAATTTGAGAAATAGTCTGAGCACGACAGCTGTGCGTAGTACGTAGTAGAATTCTTCTTTCTCTATCATCGCTAGCCTCTTGGTAAGTTAGTACTAACATCAATTCTCATCTTGAGTAAGTGCTCTCGAGCGAGTTAGGCAATCTTTAAACCCGACTATCAGCGTCGGGCGTACAGCACACGAGGAAAGCTCACTGCGGCTCCTTCAAACACATCCAAAGAATATCTTGCCACTGAACGATCTCGCTCGCGGTAACATAATAGCCATGGCTTCCACGTCGACAAAGGCAGCTCCTACAAAATCGATTTTGAAACAAGTAATGATTTTGGAGGGTCGGGGGGACAGTCAATCCATATCCTACTTTCCGGACGGCCGACGAATTATCAGCGCATCTGTGGATACGCCCAGCGCTCGGCAATGGGATCTGAAGGCGGGCCAGGAGATTGAAGAAGCGCGAGATGTTAGCGAGAAGAAGGTATCTGCGGTGGCAGTATCAAGCGATGGTCGATGGGTCGTCACTGCTGGTGACCTCGGAGATTATGATCACCCAGAGTTGAAAGCCTGCGAGGTTGAGACGGGTATTGTGCAAACATTTAAAGGCCACTCGTGGCTGATAACCTGTATTGATATCTCTGAGGACAGCACGCTACTTGCGAGCGGGGCAGGAGATGATACAGCGCGGATATGGAACCTAGGCACTGGCAAACTCGCAGTGGCTGGTCGATTCGAGAGCGATGACTGGGTGGGTGCAGTTCGATTCTCAACAGACTCGAAGAAGCTCGCAGTGAAGTCGTGGACGGGGAGCTGCCTTATGATCTGGGACGTCCAATCACAGAAATTGGATGTGAGAGTAGGGGAATCCCGTAGCAGACTCGGACGAGTCACAACTGTGCCAGTGTTCTGGACAAACAAAAACAAAAACATCATAGCCGCATTCACCTTCACGGATGACAACGCCAAGACAATCTATCAGTTCGACGCATTGACGCTGGAGACTGTCGGAACTCCCTTCGAAGGGCACACCGAAATTATCACCGGTCTGGCACTTTCACTTGACCATGCTCTCCTCGCTAGCGCTGCCAGAGACAATACCATCAAGCTCTGGGCCTTCGAGTCCCGCCAGCTCCTTGCTTCCTTCGACGTTCAGAATCCCTTTACCCTCATTCTCTCACCTAACTCGTGCCAATTAGTTTACACGACTTCTTCTGCGATCGTTGTATGCAACACTCCTGCCGACATCCTTGCTAGAGTACGCATCTGCCGCGTACACTTCTCAGTTTGTCCAGTTAATTTCCCTTACAGACCGGTGCACGTAAAGAGACAACCCTCAATGATCTACTAAGTGTATGTGCCTCGTTTCTTTTACTCGTTACACAACTCATCCATTCACCATCGTTGCAGTCTAATGCAACTCCTCGTCCTGCTGCCGGGCGCCGCAGACCACCTATATCCGCCATGCCCATGGCGCAGAGACCTCCACCTACAGTCGACCCTCAGAAACCTGCTTTCATTCGCCTCATAAAACACCTCCACTTCTCTTCTCGCACGAACGCAGTTTCCCCTGTACAACCTCGTAATCCCCTAGATGTAGGTAGTTTATCTTGGTTCTGTCACTGTTGACTCGACGATGGCACCACAGGTCCCTGCTACATTGCCCCTACCATCTTCTCTCTCGGGGCAGGCTGCGACTCAGTTTGATCATGTCAGTCTTCGATCTAAGTAAGCTCGCAATACATAACTGACTGCGTATCCAGTTCGAGATAAGTTCTCCGCCTCACCCCTCGAACGGCCCAGTCACACAGTTTCTACGACAGCACCTTTCTTTCCTCGTGCCAAGACACAATCATGGGCCACCAGTTGTTGAAGTTGCGCCAGGGCGGAAGTTCACTGTAACCTGCATCCTCTACCTGTCATTGCTTCTTCGCTAAATTTTGCCTTACAGCGGCTGGCTGCTGCCAAACCTACCGGAATACAAGAAAGTAAACGACACCCGGCATCCACCTGGACAGCAGGCCGCCCCTGGGGTGCCGCAGGATATTGACTCATCTGACATTGATTCGCTCCCAGATGTGCATTGGTGCAAGGCGTTCCTGTGCTACTATTCATGCTTGTCTCATGGCAGAGTGAGGATGCCACCTCGATGGCGCTTGGAGCGCGTTGACGTACCCCGCCAGAGCACCGGGAATGGTAACCATAGTGATGCACAGAGTCGCAGCTAACTTTGTGTGGACTAATCCACTGGTGTATCCTCCATTACTGATGTTTTCACACTTATATATCAATTTTACATTATCTGTGATACTCAGTGATTTGCCAAATGCCATCACGACACGAACTTGCATGATGTGAATCGACCTCATGTGTGCTCGTCCTTGCTGACTCCCGTAGAATTTTGATCACTGGTCCAGATTGCAATGACATTCTACGTCATCACAAAGTCAACTGCTGTGGTGGGTTTTGTCCAGCTGGCCGCCATGACAGTTGTATTGGAAAGGATGTCGGTTATTTGGATGTGTTCGAAGGACCGCCAGTGAGGTCTCCTCGTGTGCTGTGTGTTGGTTTGACGTTGATAGCGATGTTGAAGGTTACAGAACGCTGTGGCACTTGAAAATTTCCTGCTGAAGCTAATTGTCAGTTCATCCGCGCTGTCGGTTCAGATGGGAGATTGCATGTTACCAAAAGGCTGGCTGCAACTTGAATAGCCTGATGGTGATGGGGCTGGGGAAATCAACATGCCAATTTTCACTGGGTCTGAGCCCAGACCTTGAATAGGGATAAATCGGACAGATATCGGGCCGTCTGGAATCAAGGAGCTGCTCCGCGAGGCGCGAAATAGGCAGAATTTCCGGCCGAAGGTCATACAGAGCTTCCAGTTCAGTGGTGCTCCTAAGCTGTACTTTGAGGCACCACGTCGACTTCTATCTTTCAATCTCACGATCCACCCTTCAGCTTGGTTCATGAAAGATTGACTCGAAATCAGCAAATGCAAAACAACTTCCTGCTCGCAGTTGACTCATCTCCTGCTTCCGCATTGTGTTATTGAGATTAAAATTATCACTGACCTATATATACCTCAATATAAAGTCCTTCCCTCCTCTCGTCATTGTCCTCAGATGAGCTTTAACCTCCAAGGTCAGACAGGTGCATCCACATGAGTCACGTCACTGTCGATTTGGGGCTCGCCAGTGAGGTCTCTTTGGCCTTTGTTCATCCCCAGGAACTCCATGACCTGCTTCCAGGCACGAGTCAGATGAAATAGTGGTTTCCTGTCGATGCTTTCATGCGTGGTGATAATCATGCTGCACAAGATCATGACAAATACGACCAGTGTCACAGTACCAGCAACAACCCTAGAAGTTGGGTCTCCACCAATCGATGGAGAATGCTGTAAAAAAGAAGACCATGCTACCATATTGAATCAGGTTTCTGTTTATTCCATGAAGGTACAGACTCACCCCCATATTAGCAACGAGTTTGGGAGGCTGTAAATGATGTCCAGCTTTTCAAAGTGAAACTGCAACGACAAGCCAGTAACTTGAACAAAGAAAGGTGGATGCTAACGGTTGAGTGCTACAGCATAAGTACTATTAAACCAGATTCCAGATACGCACATAGCAGTTTGCCGTTCATTACATAAAATTGTTTCACTGCAAGAGTGGCTGATGGGAAATAGAACTTTGACGGAATTTCGGCCACCAAGAGCAAAGATGACCATCAGCTGTGCTCACATTGTAAAATTCTTCCCTCTCTATTGTTGTTAGCCTCTTTGTTGGACGTTAAACGTAGTGATGTGCACGGCCCGGCTTCAGGCCGTGGGCCAGCCAAAGCCGAGCCTGATTAGGCCAAGCCGAGCCGGGCCAATGTCACGGCCTGACCAGGGCTTTGGCCCGGCTTATGATTCTGAAAAGCCAAAGCCGACGGCCCAAGCCGCGGCTCGTAAGCATGTACAGTGGCTCAAAAAACTGTCCGCATGTTTGCGCTATTTTGACTGTTTACATCATTGTACAAGAATGGATAGGTATTCCCAGGACATCCTGCCATGGCCTGGGAGTACTACATCAGGGCTTCAAAATGAGCCCTTACCCATGGGAATTGGTGGTCATATGGTGGCACTATGTGGTTTGCAAAATGATGACTCATGTGGACAGTTTTTTGACTCAGATATTTTACATAGGAAATCAGGTATTCTAGTACTTTGTGTGGCCTCCCTTGGCCTTGATTACTGCCTCTATCCTTCTAGGCATACTTTCAATCAACTTCTGACAGTCCTCTGCTGTAATCTGTCCCCACTCTACCACCACTCTCTCCCGTAACTCCCATACTCCTTTAGGGGGGTGTTCATAGGCTATAAGCTTCTTTTTGAGTATTCCCCAGAGGTGTTCAATGACATTGACATCAGGGGACTGTGCTGGCCAGTCAAGGAGATGAATATTATGTTCTTCAAACCATTCTCTGGCTCTCCTGGATGTATGCTTGGGATCATTATCCTGTTGGAAAATGATATCTTCTTCATCAATTCCTGATTCTGCCATGCTAGGCAGCAAGTGGTGGTTGAGAATGTCCACATACTGCTCAGCATCCATCCTCCCCTCAACCTCTGCAAGCATTCCTACACCATTCCACCCCATACACCCCCATACCATCAGAGAACCTCCTCCAAACTTGAGTGTCCCATTAATCTCTCTGTCTGTTAGAGGCCCCCCCTTCTTTTTCCACACATATACCTTTCCATCTGACCCAATCCTGTTGATTTTAGTCTCATCTGACCATATGACACGCTTCCAGTCCTCAACAGTCCAGTTTTGATGGGCCAGGGCAAAGTCCAGTCTTCTTTTTCTATGACTGATAGAAAGGAGAGGCTTCTTCTTCTTTGTTACAGCCTTGAGGTTGGCTGCCTTGAGAACATTTCTCACAGTTTGTGAAGATACAGGGGTAGTGATGATGGAATTGATGTGATGAGTGACTTGGACAGCATTGTCAGCCTTTCCTGTAGTAATATGCTGAATAATGGCCCTCCTATCAGTAGAGGTGAGTTTGGATGGACGACCTCCACTAGAGTTTTCTTTGTCTGGGTGACATTCTTTGGTGAGCTTGGCCACAGTAGACTTGCATACACCAGTTCTAGATGCTATTTGACGAGCAGAGAGGCCAGCAGTAGAGAGAGAGAGGATGTTATCCCTTTGAGCAGAGGAGATGGCTTTCATGGTGATTATGACTATCATACATGAGACTCCCTTCATTATATAGTGAGAGATAGGTTTAATAATGCCATAATGACACCACATTATAATTTATTTAATAATGGTATGACTTTATGGTGTCATAACCATTAATTTATATAGTTTCAATCTAGCCTCAAAAAACTGTCCACATGAGTCATCATTTTGCAAACCTCATAGTGCCACCATATGACCACCAATTCCCATGGGTAAGGGCTCATTTTGAAGCCCTGATGTAGTACTCCCAGGCCATGGCAGGATGTCCTGGGAATACCTATCCATTCTTGTACAATGATGTAAACAGTCAAAATAGCGCAAACATGTGGACAGTTTTTTGAGCCACTGTATTAAGCCTTTACAGAGTGCGACTTACATTTGTTTTCCATGTCTAGTTTGACCTGTTGAGTGCTAGATGTAGTGCTTTCTGGCTATGTGACTTCCCCAAATAGTGATTATTCTGGCATTTAGGACCGTCTGGTGTACTGACATTAGCTAGATGCTACTACTGACTACTGTCGGATGGTACATTGGTGCATGTTCTCTCTACTTTATTGCGCTTGCGCTCTTGAACTGACAACTTGAGCACACAGCACCACACCTACTCGCACATATTTCTTTTACGTCTGCGTTTGTCCACATCCATTGTTGCACGATTTGTCTGCATTCATTTGTACTTCTTTGACAATGGCTCATTCATGCTTGTTTGGTCGCACATATTCATTTGCGCATGTCTGCGTTTGTCCGTATCTGTTGTCGCACAATTCGTTTGCATTCATTTGCACTGTGCTGGTGTCGTGGCATCCGCGTTTGTTGGCACCTTGTCATGTATGTTTTCATTGTCCCTGTCTGCCTCCAGCTGGTGAGTACTTCAAGTTCATATCTTGACATGTACAGGTGCCGGGTTTCGTAGCCTGTCGGAGTATCCCGGCACCACACGTCCAGCTGAGCGGACACACAATGTTCTTCTTCATTCACTTTTCAATCATCCAACAACATCGAGTTTGGCATAGTTCGCGCATCCTCACTGGTACTTACCATCGTTCTTTGCTCCCACCCACCACTCCCCTTTATTATGCACCATAATTCCTTGCTTCATTAATTTGTCATTCACATAGCATAAATATCAAACGAATTTATTGTTTGCCTTGGCTTATCGCTCAAGAGTCGACGCACGATTAAACTCCCAGCGCGTCACCGACTCTTGCTCCTGCAATTTTGCATTTACAGTGCTCGGGCCGCGGCTCAGGCCAGAGCCAGGCCAAAGCCGGCTGTCACTGGTGGCTTTGGCCTGGCCTGGATTTTTTGCAAGCCTAAGCCATCTGAAGCCAGGCCAAAGCTGCGGCTTTCGAGCCAAGCCGGGCTGGAACATCACTAGTTAAACATTAATGACTCGGACATCACCCAAACATAGTTGTATTTCCTTTTTCAGTTTCACTACTTATATCACGTTCCGTTCCAACTTCCAACATCATACCTTAGCTGTTTCGGTTCCTAATGCTGAGGTATGTATCGTCTTGTTAATCCCGTCGGTCTTATCTCACTATAATATCTCTCTAGCTCGCTCGTATAGGTACTTCTAACACATCAGCTGTTTGTTCCTGACACTGAGTTCGCTCATATAGTTTTGAATACTCTTGGTAACATCAACTCTCTATCTGAGGTCCCACTCTGGATGAACTGACGATTGACTCTACTAGAGGCAAATTGCTCTCGAGCGAGTTGGGAATCTTCAAAATCACTATCAATGTTAGGCCCACAGCACACGAGGACAGCTCACCACAGCTCCAAACGCACCCAAATAATACCTTCTGTGTACTTGGCCACAAGTTAACAATTTTCTCGCAGAAACACAATCATGGCTTCTACATTGATGACGACAGCTGCTACAAAATCAATTCTGACACCAGTAACAACTCTGAAGGGTCATGGAGGTGATATTTGATCTATATCATACTTTCTGGATGGCCGGCGAATGCTCAGCAGATCTTGGGACAAGACTGCTTGGCAATGGGACCTGCAGATGGGTAAGGAGATTGAGGAGGCACAGGATGTTTGTGGGCAGGAAGTAGATATGGTAGTGATATCAAGAGATGGTCAATGGGTTATCACTGCTGGTGGAGATGATAGTCCGGAGGTCAAAGTCTGTGAGGTTGGGACAGGAATCGTGAAAATTGTTCAAGGCCACTTGGAGCAGATTACCTGCATAGATATCTCCGTGGACAGCATGCTGCTGGTGAGCAGGGCAGATGATTCTACAGCACGAATATGGAACTTGGAAACCGGGAAGCTCATAGCTGGTCCATTCAAAAGTGATAACAAGGTGGGCTCAGTTTGATTCTCGCAGGACTCGAAGAAGCTCGCAGTCAAGTCAAATGCGGCGAAGTGCCTTGAGGTGTGGGATGTCCGGATACAGAAATTGGATGTCAGAGTAGGGGGATTCGTGTCTCTTCGCTTACCCCTAGTGCCATCACAAGTTTTCTGGACAAACAAAAAACAAAACATTTTAACTGCATTCAACACAAAGGACGACTCTGCCAACATGATCTATGAGTTTGACCCATCGATGCTGGAGACTGTTGGAGTACCCTTTGAAGGGCCCACCAAGGCTGTCACCTGTCTAGCACTTTCATTTGATGGTGCTCTCCTCGCCAGTGCCTCTGTAGACAATACAATCAAGCTCTGGGACTTCGAATCCTGACAGATCCTCGACTCCTTCAATGTCCCAAGCCCTTTGTGCCTTATCTTTTCACCCGACTCATGCCAGCTAGCTTACACGACGTCATACTACAAAGATGATCATAACTTGAAGATCTATATATGCAACACTCTGCCTGACATCATTGCTAGTAGCACTGGGCCTGCCCCGGATGCACAGGCCAGTGTATGCATTCGCTGCATATATATATCATTCATTTACTAATATTCCTAACAGACCAGTGCACATAAAAAATCAAACCTCGATAGTCTACTAAATGTAAGCATTCCATCATTTTATTCATCACACCACTCATCTATCGCTATCATTGCAGTCTGATGCAACTCGTCGACCTCCTGCTTTGTGTCGCAATCCACTGATATTGCCTAGCCTGCAAATACCTCCACCTACTATAGACACCCAGCAACCCATCTTCCTTCACCTCAGCAAATTCTTTCACTTCCCTTCTTGCATGAACATATTTCCCCCTGTAGAACCTCGTAATCCCCTAGATGTAGGTGGTTTACCTCAGTTCTTTCGCTGTTGACTTGACAATAGCACCACAGGTTCCTGCTACATTGCCCCTACCATCCTCTCTCTCAGGGCAGGCTGCAACTCAGTTTGATCATATCAGTCTTCAATTCTAGTAAACTTGTGATGCGTGACGGACTGCATATATAGTTCGAAATAGGATCTCCACCTCCCCCCTCGAACAGTCCAGTCATGCAGTTTCTACAACAGCACTTTCTTTCCTTGTGCCAAGACACAGCCATGGGCCACCAATCATCGAAGTTGCGCCAGGGCGGACATTCACTGTAACCTGCATCCTTTACCTGTCGTTGCTTCTTCGCTAATTTGTGCCTTACAGCGGCTGGCTGCTGCCAACCTGCCGGAATATAAGAAAGTAGATGACACTCAGCATCCGTCTAGACAGCAGCCTGGGGTGCCACAGGATATCAAATCATCTGACATTGATTCACTCCCAGACATGCATTGGTGCAAAACGTTCCTGTGCTACTATTCATGCTGGTCTCATGGCAGACTGAGGATGCCTCCTCGATGGCGCTTGGAGTGCATTGACATACCCCATCAGGGTGGAACAACAAACACTAATAGCAGCTGTAGTGGTACCCATGGTCGCAGTTAACTTCGTGGCAACCCTCGCCAATTTACTTCAGGTATGCATCAGTCTATTTTCACTGTTGTGTTGTTTCAAGTGAACTATTGCAGTCTAATACAATCCTTCGTCGCCATGACCCAACAACATCGCCTGTCATATCTTTCATTCGTAGGCTGCAAAGACCTCCACACCAATCTATTGTCTCGTGAGAACAATCAACTTCATCATCCCCAAGATGTATGTATTTGTATCTTGTTTCATTGGTTAATTCAATGATCGGCACACAGTTCCCTGTTATGTCCCCCTCCCAAGCTATTTCTCTCAGTGCAGACCACAACTCGGGGCATTCAGATATGTGTCCCCATGAGATAGTGAGTGTCCACTCCTGCAATCAACATCATCGCTTACATATTTTCAGTCTCGATCGACGCACACCAGCATTGGCCATCACCTGAACCTTCACAGCCCGCCTACACCACATGTCAACCTGGCGGTGTATTGTTTACGCAGGTCGTTGTCACGCACCAAACGTGTTTGGTAGCGAGAACATGGTTTTTTTTATTTATATCTTCATTTCCCATATCATTCCTTACTCACCTTTTCATTTGTTTCCCTTCCTTTCCTTTAATTTTTCGATTTTTCAGCAATTTTCAACAGTATTACGGCATCCCACATTTTTACGGCATTTTGCATTCAACGAGGTTATTCACCTTTCCCCCATTCACATGCTTCCAATGCTCTCCCATCTTCACCCACTACACTCTCAGACAACCTCAGCATCAGCCAGACCATGCCAAATTGCACCAATACGTCGAAAACCGTGTCTTTATTCAACCTGTCCTCATCACCCTACCATTTCCAATCCTCTTCAGCGGCTTATATTCGTCGAACCATTCAAACCATTATCCACTCGCACCTCACCTCCATGATCACTGTGGACACCATGCCATTCCATCCTAACGCTCACCAGAGATTGCAAACAACCAAGTCCCTATGCAGATGACCAATCCCTTTATCATGTTGGGGAAGCGTCTTACAGACTGTGTATATCCCATGATCCCTGCATGTCGACATTCTGCACCAACAACCACATGACATCTCTGCAGCAGAGCATTCGGATCATCACACCATCATGGCATCATAGCATCATCTCTTCATTCCATTCTCCACTGCCCATATGCTGCATCATTGCTGCGTCACAGCTCTTGCATCATCACTGCACAGCACTTTGTCATGCTTGCATAGCAATTGGTCATGATGACTCAGGTCATGAGTCATGGTTTGTAATGGTCACAGCCCTGCTTTATCATCGCTTTTTTCATTCTCTGACTCATTCTGCATAGGATTTGTTCTATTTTTCGAAATTGCTCAGTCATTACCCCTGAAGCGCAGCACATTCATTCCATTCCCCCCTTTCATTGCCCTCTTCATTGCCCTACTCATTGCCTGGAGCATTGCTTTGCATACACAGACGTACACAGGTACTATACTCTATATAAACCCCTGTACTTTAGCTACAGAGCAATCAACTCCTTCAGTTCACCATTCCATGTCCATTCTCCTCTGAAGCCTCAGATAGGCTTCGCATTTTACAGTCCTCTGTCATCATTCCTGACATTGTTCACCTGGAACTTTGTCACTCTGCTTTACATTTATTCCAGTCCAGCCCAGTCTATCCATTCCAGTCTGCTGCCAGTGTGCAGTACTTCGCTTTCTTCACCCTCCAACTCCCACAAACCCAAACTCTTCAACAACTCGAAGTGTTTGGAGCACTATCAGGGTCAGCCCACCCTATTTTGAACAACTACTGAACACAGCGCTTCTAAGCACAAGGACCGCTGACCAGTAGCGTTGTCTGGTTTTGTTGTTTTTGTTGAAGGTTTCAACAGACTGGCAATGAAGATCGACATTGTATACTTCCAATTATTGTCAATCTTTCTTTCACGCATGATAAAGAGGTGTAATTTGTCGGGTTTTCCCTGGTTCACGGAAACCATCTACAACAATTTAGATTACACCAGAGAACTTGGAAGCAGCTGGTTACATTTGCACTTCTAGAGTGGTTTTATTGATATTCCCCCTGCACTTAATACATGGCAATTATGTCACTCCTTGCATTCGTTATTCTACACACATGGATATTTGTATCATTAGAATATGGACAAGATGAAAAATGGGCCTGGTCTTTCCTCAATCAAGTGCTCACACAATGCTTGTATTCAGAAAAGCATGTGAAGCTGCAGGTGGTCCTTGGCGCTGGTGTTTTGCTACATGAATATTCCCGCTATGGAAGAAGTGGGTATTGGGAAATTTGCACTTGGAATTGCTTTTGGCAAAAAGGCAAAGGACTTTGTTTTGGAAATTTGATTACAGGCTTTATGGTTCCTTCTCTATCAGAATTAATATACATTTACATAGAAGTATCAAATCATCAGTTACGGACGATACAATGAACAAAGATGAGGGCACACAAAGTTAACTTTAACCTTGAGCACCAGTATGGCTACCATTTGTCGTGGCATCCTGGAGAGGTATATCAACATGCTCCAAGCGCCAACAAATAGGCATCCTCAGTCTCTTCAGCTCATCAAACCTTCTCCTCCATTCCTGCCTTAGCTATGTAATTCCTGTGTGGGGCCCTCCAATTCTGTCAGCATCCTGTATACCAACAAACTCCAATTTGGACTTGATTCAGACCAGACGCAGTGTCTCTCTTCTATACAACTGATGATGTCATGTGTGAACGTTCATACTCATCCAGATTCTGGAGTGAAGTCATCAGAATCAGATGCTGCTTCATCCTTCTGTCCTGTACCCCATATCCAAGGGCTGTGGTATGGTGGTGGAAATCAAATAGTTGGAACAAGTCGGACCAACCTGTCCAGGTCGAAATATGGGAGATTATGCCAAACAACGACAAACACAGATAAATCATCTTTTGTACGTCTCTACTTGCTCATTTACACGATACTGAGGTGTTTATTGAATATTCCCTGCACTCAACCAACTCTCCTCTCGCTACACTGTGACAACAACGTTCTGTGTTAACTTGTGATCATCTTGGAAACATAAGTTCGTGATATTCCCAAGCTGCAAGCGCTATGTCGACTTCTATCTTTCAATCTCATGGTCTGCCCTTCAGCTTGCATCATCAAAGATTGACCAGAGACCAGCAAAATGCAAAATTACATCCCTGCTCACACACCAGCCCATAAAAATCCCAACGCACAAAGTTGCTCCCTCCTCTTGTCGTTGTTTCCAGATGAGCTTTAACGACCAAGGTCAGATGGGCAAGGTATTGCCACCATGTCTCCACCATGTTGTCAATGCCTCGTCCACCCACGATTGCGGCAGGTGTCATCCCTATTCAATGGCTCCCTTTCTCCTCTTCTGGATGCTCAAGTGATATTTTTCTCCTTTGATGCTACTCCACATGTTGATGCTATTTTTTGATCAATACATGCCACAGCGTGCCCACCAAAATCCTGGTACTTCAAATATCCAATTGGTCACGCATTCTGACGCTGGTGCAAAGCTTGTGTGATAATACACCTCACAGTCAACTCACCAGCGTCCGATACATACCCCACTTCATTGCGTGCGATGCGGACGTCCTCTCGTGTAGTCCACAGTCTCTACCTGGCTAGTAGAACATGTATGTGTCCTACTAGTTCAAGTATCATGTGTCAGCCCTTGGGGGCATCGAATGCAGCTCCCTTCAGCTCATGTTTTCTAGTAACATTGTTTGACCCGAGACGAACAAGCTATGTAGCGTCATTTTCATTTTTTCTGTTCATATTTCCTGCTTCTTGCATTATGGGGTTTACAGTGCAACAATGCACAAACACATCAATGCAAATGTTTGCCTTTTCTCGTCACTATACTTTTCCCACTGTTCCAGCCGGACAAGCATGCTGACTGTTAGTGTTGTCGGGGCCTTGCTGTTTGCATGATTGTCTTGCCCACTCAAGGTGTTCTTTTCTAACGGTCCCCCTTTGCTTCCTTTCCACGCTGCACGCCCAAGTGCCACATCACATTCATATTATAAATCAGTGCTCACATAATGTGTCCAGGTGGTCGTGCTTGCTTGACATTTGGCTCTGGCAAGTTGTGAGGATGTTTCGGGAACTGGTATGAAGGAACACCGAAACATAAACTCAACCCGCCAGCACCACTGATGCAGATGCCACAACACTGACACCCTTCACGCAGACCATTCAGTCAAGACCCTATGTAGAACCTGTACCCCAGACGTGCCAAATGGCCATACAATGTGTGCAGCCGGAGGCTGGCTGACTGTACTAAATCCATGTAGGCGCTGTACTGGCCAGCCTGTAGGGCCATTCTGGCTGAAGCTCATTGTATGTACAGTAATGATCAATAAACTGTGAGCTGGGGGTGGTAGGTGACTGGCCAGCTGCATAGAACCAGTACTGGCCAGTACCTAAGTAATAATGGAGATATCCGTAGACTGTGACCGGCCAAGCCTGTAGAGCATGTACTGGCCAGCATCCGAGTAACAGGTCCCAGGCCGCTGGTCTCTAGATATTAATCTGCCAGACCCGTAGGACCAGTACTGGCCAGTATTGAAGCCATTGATGATAGGCAGCTGGCCTTGTAGGATCAGTACTGGCCAGCATGTAAGTAATATGGGACACCCATAGAATGTAACTGGCCGGCTCCGTAGGACCAGTACTGGCCAGTAAATATACAATAAGGGACATGCCCATATCTGACTGGCCAACCTCATAGGACCAGTACTGGCCAGCATGTAAGTAATATAGGGACACACCCGTAGCATGTGACCGGCCGGCCCTGTAGGACCAGCACTGGCCAGTATCTATATAAGAAGGGACATGGTCATGGATTGTGACCAGCTGATCCTGTAGGGCCAGTACTGGCTGGTATCTATATAATAAGGGAGATGCCTGTACATTGGGACCGGCTGATCCCATAGGTCCAGTACTGGCCAGTATCTATATAATAAGGGACATGCCTGTACATTTGGACTGGCCAGCCCTGTAGGGCCAGTACTGGCCAGTATGAAAGTGATATGGGATACACCCGTGGATTGTGACTGGCCAACCCCGTAGGGCCAGTACTGGCCAGTATCTATATAATCAGGGAGATGCCCGTACATTTGGACCAGCTGGTGTAGGAAACATTCTCGCTGCAGCCCTGCAGAGGCCCAATTCACGGAGTACGTCGAAAGCCCAGTTATCCGGACATCAGACTAGTCACTCCAGTCATCTCTGATGAAACCCACTCAAACCCGACGCTTTCCCACGCTCTCCGAGCCTCGGACCCGCTGGAGATGCACCGGACCCGCTCGCATACCTTCGGAAACCTGTCCGTCCTATGTCCTGTCCGTTCTGTCCAACCCCACTGGTGCGTAGTAGCTTGTTTCCCATGACTGATGCAGTAGGCAGCGTTATTACCTGTGTTCCCACAAGTCCACAGTACCTCATGTCAGTTTACATACCTTCGGACCCGATGTTTTCCTGTTTTTGATATTCCGGATTTCTACGTAGCTAGTTATATAGGACTGGTAGTACAACCAAGCACTAATTACTTTACTGTAGGTGGGACTTCCCATCTACTTGGTCACATACCTGTCATTACCTGTTACCTGGCTGAATACACCTGGTTATCACCTGTTCTGCACCTGCTTCGCACCCGAAACCCTTGTCATTTGTTTGCCCTGACTTCCCCTTGTTTCTGGACATAGTCTGACGCTTTCCGAACCTGTTCCCTTGCTATTACCCATAACCCGACGACCCAGAAGCTCCGGACCCGCTTTCCCGCTGTGGGAAACAACTCAGCTGTAGGCGGATATAGTGTTGGGTGAATGCTATGCCTGCTGCTTCACTTGCAAGGCAAGAACGTTCGACCCTAAAGGGGTCTGCTACTCATGTAAGTCTGATAGTTAGTGTCTAAGGTCACGGAAAGGTAAAGGAACAAGTCCAAAGGTATGCAGACCAAGTCCGGAGGTCAAAATGTCGGGTCCGAAGGTATACTACCAAGTCCGAGGCGTGGGAAAGCGGGTCCGAAGCTTCGGGTCGTCGGGTTACGGATAATAGCAAGGGAACTGGTTCGGAAAGCGTCGTACTATGTCCGGAAACAAGGGAAAGGCAAGGGAAATGAATGACAAGGGTTGCGGGTCCGAAGTGGGTGTGGAACGGGTGATAACCAGGTATATTCAGCCAGGTAACAGGTAATGACAGGTATGTGACCAAGTAGATGGGAAGTCCCACCTACAGTAAAGTAATGTGCTTGGTTGTACTACCAGTCCTATATAACTAGCTATGTAGAAATCCGGAATATCAAAAACAGGAAAACATCGGGTCCGGTGATATGTAAACTGACATGAGGCACTGCGGACTTGTGGGAACACAGGTAATAATGCTGTCTACTGCATCAGCCATGGGAAATAAGATACTACACACCTGTGGGGTCGGACGGAACGGACAGGACATAGGACGGACGGGTTTCCGAAGGTATGCGAGCGGGTCCGGTGCATCTCCAGCAGGTCCGAGGCTCGGAGAGCGCGGGAAAGCGTCGGGTTTGAGCGGGTTTCATTGGAGATGACTGGAGTGACTGGTCTGATGTCCGGATAACTGGGCTTTCGATGTACTCCGTGAATTGGGCCTCTGCAGGGCTGTGGACAGAATGTTCACAACATCTCCTAGGGACTTTAGAATCTGACTGTCCACAGTCAGCCGTTACTGGTGAAACATTGACAAACATGCAAGTTTGGCAACCAGAACGTGCAGGTGACCACTGGGTATGACAGTAGTATGCGGGTAAACAGGGAATGATGAATCTGATGTATCCAAGAGTGTATGACAATGTCCGGAGGTATCCGCTGGGTCCGAAGCTCAGAGAGCGTGGGAAAGCGTCGGGTTGACAGGTGCGGGTCTGCGGGTAGTGCGAGAACAATGTCAAAAGTATCCGGGAACGTGGTGCATCACTGGGGGACAGGTGCGGAATGATAGGTCTTGCGTTTCAACATACTCCAGAGTTGACTGAATGTGTGGGAACAAGTCCGAGGGTAAAAACAGCGGGTCCGATGATCTGCGGGTGCGCAGGAACATGTCCGGGTTACTGGTTACAGGTGTGTGGTTTGCATGGGAACATGTCTAACAGGTATCCGGGTATGCAGGAACAGGTACGGAATGATGGGGTTTGTGTCTCAACATACTCCTGAGTTAACTGAATGCACGGGAACAAGTCCGAGGGTATGCAGGTGCGCGGGAAAAGTGGGTCCGAGGGTGCAGGTGCGCGTGAACATGTCCGGAAGAGGTGCAAAAATGCGGATACGTGTCCGGGTCTAGGTTTCTCTGTGTCAACGTCTCTTCCAATCACTTCTGTACATCTCTGCAACATATCTCCAAATCTCCAGGTCCAATGCTAGGTCTCCAAGTGTCTGGGTCCAATTTCCGAGTCCCCTATGTCCGATGTCCGTGTCCGGGTCTCCCCACTAGGGTGTCTAAAAAAAAATAGAGAAAGAAAATGATCAAAAGTGTGAAGCAAAGGTATCAATCGGGTAAGAATCCTGGTACAGGTGTGCGGAGTACCATCCGACTTAGCTTCATCGTGCAACTTCCGGGTTCTCTCTACCATGGTGCAAGTCCGATGTTTCCGGGTTTTCGGGTTTCCGGGTTTTCCGGGTTTTCTATGTAGGGTAAAAGGCGTGTGCGGGTTTCACGGTTCGAAGTAAAAGAAATCAATACTGGGGTTTGTCTCCGCGTGTTCACAAGTCCGATGCTATAGTCCGAAATTGTCTGGTGCTAGTCCGAGTCTGCGGGTCCGAAGGTAAAATAGGGGCTCGGGTATGTAAGGAAAATCACCGGACGAAACCCGGGGTAAAACGAGTGACTTCTGACGTATGTGCAAGTTCCTGGTATGTATATCCGCATTTCCGGGTTTTTCGGGTTATGCAGGTCCGGGTTTCCGGGTCACTGCTTTTTCCGGATTTGGGCACGTCTTCCACATTCATACCAGGTGAGTGCCATCCTTGAGTGCGATGGCCGAGGGTACTGGTAAAAACCGTATACTGGGTGCTGGTATCGGTTTCTGAGGTGTGGGTGGGCCGGGTGTCGAAAAAGCGGGTTTTGCGGGTCCGAGAGCGCGGGAAAAGCGGGTCCGAGGGTGCGGGTTTGCGGAGATGCGGGTCGGGTCTTTGGGTTGGTCGGGTGCATGCTAAACCTATACCATAAAATGTAACCGGTGAGTAACAGGACAGTTGCTGCAAGCACGAAGGTGTCAGTGATATCCGGGTGACAAGGTGCGGAGATTTCAGGTTCATAGTCTAGGACTCCAATGTCAATATCCCATATGTCCAGGTAATCAGGTGCGGAGATTTCGGGTTTTTCCGGGGTTTGCGTCTCCTAGGGTCTTTGGATCTAAACTGGAAATGTCCGGTGTCAGTACATCTGTGCCAATAACCTCTGTGAACATGTCCGATGTTTCTACTGCAAAAAGCGGGTTCCTGCGGTTCGGGTTAGCGGGTGCGGGTGCATCGGAGATCGTCTGGTTGTCCGGAGTTTTGACAGGTTGCTGTACTTCTTCATCCATGGCTGGGGTTTGAGGTGCGGGTTCATTGACAGGTATTTCTACATGTAATGCAATTACTGGGACTACTGGTGCTGCGGGTTCCGGGTATCTGGGCGTCGGGTCCGAGGCTCGGAGAGCGCGGGAAAGCGGGTCCGGAGTTTTGGAAAACGTCGGGTTAGCAGGTCTGGTGTAGTGTCTAACTTCCCCACAGGGGTACATGTCCAAAATCTCGTTAGCAAAGTCTGTAAAATTGTCACCAGTGCAGGTATCACAAAATTCCCATACTTCTCTCTCCTCAGGGACAGTGTACCTTAGGGCATACTTGATCAGGTCTTTTTCAGGTAATCCATTGTCTTGTCCGAATTGATCTACTGTCTGCAGGAATGTCAGTAATTCATACGGGTTTCCGGTGAAATGGGGGGCAAGTCCAGAGCTAGAAAGGGGCATCATGGTTGTGGGTTAGTGGGTCCGGAGCGTGGGAAAGCGGGTCCGGAGGTGCAGGTTTCCGGGTATGACCTAAAAAATACCAAAATCAAAACTTAATCAGATGAACGCCTCGCAGTGGGCTCCAGTTGTGGGAAACAACTCCGCAGTAGGCGGATATAATGTTAGGTCTAATGCTATACCTGCTGCTTCACTTGCAAGGCAAGAATGTTCGACCCTAAAGGGGTCTGCTACTGATGTAAGTCTGATAGTTAGTGTCTGAGGTCACGGAAAGGTAAAGAAACAAGTCCGAAGGTATGCAGGCCAAGTCCGGAGGTCAAAACAGCGGGTCCGAAGGTATAATACCAAGTCCGAGGCGCGGGAAAAGCGGGTCCGGAGCTTCGGGTCGTCGGGTTATGGGTAATAGCAAGGGAACAGGTTCGGAAAGCGTCAGACTATGTCCGGAAACAAGGGAAAGTCAGGGAAAACGAATGACAAGGGTTTCGGGTGCGAAGCGGGTGCAGAACGGGTGATAACCAGGTGTATTCAGCCAGGTAACAGGTAATGACAGGTATGTGACCAAGTAGATGGGAAGTCCCACATACAGTAAAGTAATGAGTGCTTGGTCGTACTACCAGTCCTATATAACTAGCTACGTAGAAATCCGGAATATAGAAAATAGGAAAACATCGGGTCCGGAGGTATGTAAACTGACATGAGGCACTGTGGACTTGTGGGAACACAGGTAATAATGCTGTCTACTGCATCAGCCATGGGAAATAAGATACTACACACCTGTGGGGTCGCACGGAATGGACAGGACATAGGATGGACGGATTTCCGAAGGCATGTGAGCGGGTCCGGTGCATCTCCGGTGATGTCCGGTGGGTCCGAGGCTCGGAGAGCGCGGGAAAGCGTCGGGTTTGAGTGGGTTTCATCGGAGATGACTGGGAATGACTGTACTGATGTCTGGACAACTGGGCTTTCGACATACTCCATAATATGTGGCTCTGCAGGGCTGCAGCGAGAATGTTTCCTACACCGCGCCTTGGACTTGGTAGTATACCTTCGGACCCGACGTTTTGACCTCTGGACTTGGTCCGCATACCTTCAGACTTGTTCCTTTACCTTTCCGTGACCTTAGACACTAACTTTCAGACTTATATCAGTAGCAGACCCCTTTAGGGTCGAACATTCTTGCCTTGCAAGTGAAGCAGCAGGTATAGCATTAGACCTTACACTATATCCGCCTACTGCGGAGTTGTTTCCCACACCGGTCCTGTAGGGCCAGTACTAGCCAGTAGTCAGTGCATCAGTGCATCATCCTTGTGATGGTGGACTGGCCAGCAGAACCACCCCTTACACAGTGAGATAGTGACTAACCAATGTCCTGGCTGATACCATATTGAGGCCACACAGCCAACCTATATGTCTGTCAGTGCAAGTCAACCCAGGTGGCCGACCAATATGTACAATAGGTAAGTAGTGGTCTGGCTGATGGTTTAGTGAGGCCAAACAGACTGGCCAGTCACTCTGTGCGAAAGCTATGTTTTGGTCTGGCTGATCCAGCAGTCCAGCCAATTAAGCCGGCTGACTCATATGCACAACAGGTATATTCGGGTCTGGCTGATCATGTAGTGAGGCAAACCTGGCTGGCCGACCCATATGCACAATAGGTATAATGTGGTCTGGCCAATTATGCGGTCAGGACAACCAGGCCGGCCAAACCATATGTACAGTAGCTTCGTTCTGTCCTGGCCATATACTTTGGTGAGACTCCTATCAATTTACACAGGGCTATCTATATAAAGATAATTGTAGAGTTAATTGACTATAATCATTTTGTCCTTGAATGCATTCTGGGCATCCAATTCAAACTTTTCCCACAAGAGCACCTGTCACTGTGCATATGCTTGATAGCCAGGGTTTGTCACTTGGTGATATCTTCTATCCCATTCATCCTTCTTATGTCGAAACCAGCTAACCGTCCAACCCATCTCATGTTGTACCAAACTCAATTCCTCCTCCCACCTTTGCCACCTAGCCTTGGCTTTTAACCAATTGACCCTATAGACTAATACTTATGGTGAGAAGATGAATGAAATATTAAGTATCACCTACATTCATCCATCCAGGGATCTTCATGAGTATTCCCACCGGTGTTGAGCCTCCAAAACCAAGCCAGTCTGTCTGATCCCTGCCCATGTCTGTTCTCCTCGGTCACTTCCTGATTCACAGTGAGCTGGTTTGGCTGAATTTCTTGGTAAACATTAGTGAGAGTTTCTTCGTCTACTCCCAGCCCCTGCATTGCATCCCTTGCCCTTTGATAGCCTCAAACACACTTATCTATTTTTATCTGACACCGCAAGGCCTCTTACTTCGACCTTGTGCCTGCCCATGTAGAATCTGCACTTTGGACGTGTTGGCGGTAAATGATTGCTTTGTGACCAAGAGCCTGCCGTAACCTTTCTAGGCAATCATTTGACTGACCCTGCCGTAACTGGAGTTCTTTGGCTGCTAGAGCACCCAACCCAAGGGCTAGAGCATCTTCATGAGGCATGGATGATGGCATCCAAATACCCATCACTTCTGCAGGAACTTCCTCACCAATCTCCTCTGAGGCAAATTCCAGATCTATAGCTTCTGGCCCTAACTCCTTGACATCTGCAGTGCAAATTCTGATGTCATCCAGGGGCACTGTATCCGAGTTGACTTCGATACCCTGGGTCATGGCATCAGTTCTTTCATGATATTTTGAGATCTGTGCAGCTAATTTTTGTCGCTTCTCAGCAACCACAGCCTTCTGAGTAGCAGATGCATCTCTTGGAAGCTGCCAGATATCTACCCTCAATGCAGGAGGAATTGAAACACACTCTGACCCTAAAGGTGATAAAATGACGCACTGTGCATCCTCCAAGTTGATTCCCTCAATAAGCCAGGATACTGATCCCACTTTGCCAGTATCTGCATATTCAGATTCAGTTAATTTAAGATGTATTTCTGCCATGGTTGGTGCTTCTGATCACCTATCAGAATGTACAGCAAAGAGAAGCGAGTAGAAGGGCTCACCTTTATCTATTTTTAGATTGTATATGTCAAGATGCTCCCCTCGCTGTTCGGTTGCTCATTTCTGGTCACTTTCCCACAAGCTGACTTTGTTGACGTCCAATGATCTCGTAAGCTCTTCAAAAGGGACCTTGGTGTCATCAATGCCCTTATAAGCACGTTTATGCTTTTGTAACAGGGTCTTAACTGAAAATATTTAACCAAAGTCTTATTTATTTCAAATTTAGCACTCACCAATCCCTACAAGTTTTTTCCAGTTGGAATTACGCATATGATCATCAAGGATTTCTTGTCGGTGGGCTTGGCTCATAGAACAGGCAGTTGGGGATATCTTGTTAAAGGGAGCCCAGAGTGTCTCCAGAATTTCTCTGTCAACTTGGGTAGCACCTAAGATGAAGTTTAGGCTGTATCTAGCAAAACAAGCTAGCTTATGAGCACTGAGATGAAATTTCCCCACTGCAGCTACAATCTCTGTATTGTCAGGGAGTGTCAAACCAGGGCAATTGTCAACACATTCTCCAAAGTGAAGGCTCCACTGACACCCCACATCATAAATTATGAGCGAGTTGTCAACAGAGTTGGCCACTTGGGTGATAGCGTTGCATATCGAGTAATCTACATTCATGTGCCTTGACTTGATTTCATCAGCACATCAGGCCATCACATAATAAATTAAAGGAGACTTGCTGCTTGCCCTTCTGAAAGTCTACTACAGAGTGGGGAACAAAACATCCATGATAGGCACAAGCTGTAGCACCCACACTAGTAGCTCAAAGATTGCTTTGGTTTGCATTAGCTGCATTGACTGCTCGATGGTTGCTACATGTGGACCTCTTCTGAGATATTTAAGACACCGCTGAAACAGGACAATAAACCATGTGACTCGCCTCTTTACTTTCGGTAGCTGAGGCCAAGTGAGCCTGATATTCTGAGTTCATCACCATATAACCTGAACCATCGGAAAGGAAGATGTCTTGTTCAGGTTCCCGCATGTTCATGTGCTGAGCAGTAAAGTTCCCATCTACCACCAATCTCTTCATAACAAGCCACCTGAAAACAAGTCAGCCGAGTTTAATCTCAATTAGGCCTGAAGGAACTCTTGGCCAACATGTGGTCTACATGACGCAGCCTTGGGCCTGGCCAGCTTCGGGTAGCAGAGTTTTGAATAATAAGCAACTTGCCTTTCATACTTCTGTTCCCAAAGCAAAGGCATATTGATTCCTGGCTGTGGACACGAAGGGCAGAAGAGAGCAAGATCTCCTGGGCCTGGACCCAATTCCACGTCATGGCCAAATCCAAACCATTTTCGGTTCTTTAAGTCGCGCCACAGACGGGATACTCTCATCAGTTCTTGATACCGGTCCTGTTAACACAGACAGGTATTTAGAGAAATCCCCTGGTTAAAGTGTACCTGTACTCACTGGGACAGTATCTGGAAATGTGTTATTAGTCAGCCTTGTGAGTTTCTCAAAGAAGCTCCTTGCGGAAGTCTTGCATTCCAAGGAATCAATGAGAAAATGATCCAGGACCTCAAAGGTGAAATGAATGAACACCCCAGAAGAATGCATGATAGTGACAGAGCTGGTATCATGTGGCAAAGCTTCGATGTCACCATCATAAAGTAGTGAAGCTCCATACCAAGGGCAAGGCTCACCCCCATGGCCCAAGTACCACACAAAGCCCAGGTCAGCAAGAGTGACGTCCTTGAAGCACTTGCCAATCCACAATTGGATTTTGTGAAAAGGTAGCGACTGATGTGACTTGATCATGCAAGGGCGGCACCAGCCATGGTCCCCAGTGCAAGTGACACAGCTGAATGTGGCCTCAGCATCTTGGCAAGACTCACACATGCCTTCGCACACAAATTGTTTGGATTCCAGGATGATGTCTAGATACAGATCTTGATATGCAAGATAGTCTGCTATAAAACTGTTTTGTGTCTATATCATGTAGTATGAGAAGAGAGTTATCAGCAACTTAAGAATGTGAGTCATACCTTGGTTTTTCTTGCATGCTGAGTAGCCTCTGCTTCTAGAACAAAGTCTCTGAATGTTTCCCGATATGCATCATAAGTCCCAGAATCTGGAAATTCCATTGGAGCCTCTTTCGTCCGTTTTTTGGGCTAGAAGAGGAGGAATGTCCCCCCGATGTTTCATACAGTGGATCGGCTTGAACTTGGAGCCATGCTCGTTTTCCCCTCTTGCCTGTTGTAGGTTTGTAGGACATATAGTCAACATCCAGGTCTTTTTGTTGTGATAAGCTACCTCTGCCTTTGAAAGAATATGAAATGGCCTTGAGACATGTTTTTCTGGCTAGACATTTGAGAATGAGAATTCAGAAGTACTACAGGCAAGCAAAGTGACGGAAAAATTATCTCGACACATCTAGCCATATCTCCTCTTGATATATTAATTAACTCTACTTACTGCCATCTCAACACATCTAGCCATATCTCCTCTTGGTATATTAATTAACTCTACTTACTGCCTGGGCGCGATCCCTCCCACCCCACCATTCCTTCTCACCTTCATAACAGGTGTACAACCTCTACCAGCCCCCACTCAGATAAGAAAATCTTGCTCCATCAGCAAGCTCATTCTTGGAATGCCCTGCTTGTCATGCACATTATCCTTGACAAAGTGGGCAATCACGATCCTCTCCCCATCACCCCATCTAGCTGATCTGATCTAGACTAAAAGGGCATAGTACCAAATTTAGGTAACTTAAATTCAAATTGTCCAGTCTGAGGTGACAGCAAGCATTATTCAAGCTGATCTGATCTAGACTACATGGGGTTAATACCAGGTGCAGAGGCGATTAGTATCCGACGGAGGTTAAGTGCAATTGGTGAGTGTGATCAGGTGATGAGTTAGAGTCACAATTGCTTCTTGAGCAGCTTTGCCAAGCTTAGATGGGATTTTTATTGGCCAGAGGTGATTGAGCAAGCTTACAGGACTTTAGCAACGACACACTTGACCTGTGAAATGCTCATGGCAACACAACTGCCTTTTTCTTTGCCAGCAAAAAGCCAACCGCTGTCCTCCTCAGAATGATTGGAGAAAATTGCAAAGACACATCGGCTATGGGTGAGAGAACTGTAGTGCTTGATTGTCTTCCTTCCAAAATTTGGTGTTGCAATTGATGGAAGTGTAGTACTCCGATTGTCTTCTTTCATAATCAAGTACTACACTTCCAACAATCGCAACACCAAATTTTGGAAAGAAGACAATCGGAGTACTACACTTCCATCATTCAATTTCGGAAAGAAGATAACTGGTTTGTCTTGTTTCCAAAATTTGGTGTTGTGATTGATGGAAGTGTAGTACTCGAGGCCAATGACTGTCATTGGTGGCATTCAGGACTTACTGTACTCTGGAATTCATATGTTCATTCTGTGTTTTGACATTATTGCCCTTTAAGGCGTGTTCTCATGTCATCAGCTTCAACAAGCTTAGATAGGATTTTAGCAATGGGTTAATTTTTCCCTCTGGCCTTGAATAAGACTAAGCTTGGTGAAGCTGCTCAAGAAGCCATTGCATATATTACCTGATGACATTCAACCTCACCCTTGCTAAAATCCCATCTAAGCTTGGCGAAGCTGCTCAAGAAGCCATTGCACACATTACCTCACACACCTGATCACACTCAACTTTGCCAGAAGTTCACCTCTCACCACAGCAGGCTATATTATTCTAGTACTGGACACCAACATCATTCTAACTTCTTCATCAGCTATTACATCCGCCAGTGGTGAACTGTCTTCAGGGTATTCAGGGTCACATGACTTTTTCACCGGAGCGAGAAACACCCTATCATTTCATTTTGGCAGCATTTCTTAAGCCAGCAGATTACAAATTAAAGTATATGAGAAGTTAAATAAGTAAAGTAAAGTAATGGGGGAAAATGTTAAGTAATGAAATTTGAAAGACTCTACTAGCTAATACAAGACCACAGCAGAGGGGCCTTCTCTGCCTTGGTCTTGTACAGCAAACTACAAGAAAGAAATTGAATATATATATATATAAAATAGTGGAAGCTGTCTGTGGACACTGGTTCAGCACCTGCAATATGAAAATAAAATAAAATACCTTGTGATTAACTCTTCGTTGATGAAAAAAAAACCTGTGAACCGCAGTCAGAATTCATTCAGAGAGTAAAGCTAAAAATACCTTGACAAACATTCAGCTGTGCGGGTACTAGTCTTCACAACTAGATGGATGAAAAAAAATCTGTGAACCACAGTCAGAATGTGTTCGGAGAGTAAAGCAAAAAATACCTTTCCAAACGTTCAGCTGTGCGGGTACTAGTCTTCAGTGCCCAAGATTGATGGAGGTTGGATAGGTGCACCAGCATCTGCACTAAATCACCCCCCAAGCCCCCAGTTAATGAAGGAGGGTGAATAGGCGCACCAGCATGCACACTAAACCACCCCCCAGTTAATGAAGGAGGATGAATAGGCGCACCGGCATGCACACTATATCACCCCCCAAGCCCCCAGAAAACCAAGTGTTGGAGGGTGAAGAGGCTAGGTGTGCCGGTGCAAGCACTAGACCTCCAAGCCCAGTAGAGTGTACCTAAACAATTGATAAAACATTGTCAGTGTAAGACCGCTGAAGTGAGTACTCACCTTATATGAAATGCAACCTGTAAAGGAACAAGACCGGCGTTCAGTAAGTATTTGAATAAAAAGGAAATATACTTAAGTTAGATGGAAGGCACTCAACCGCCATTAGCCACTTACACAGCTGCAGTCTGTGTAAGTGGCTATTGGGATGAGACAGTGACGTGGAGTTAGAGAAAGTCAACTGTGAGAAAGTATTGTGATGCACTATATCCCACAGCTTATTTGCTATTGTTTACAGTCGGACAATGCCAGTGGACTTGTTGAATTTTGCAACTGTACACAAGATCACATGACTTGTTGTGCATGTGATGTTGTGGACGTGCGTGTCATTGTTGATTTTCGGTCAATGCTGGATGTCCACAACATCACATGACTTTGGTTCAATCAGCCAGTACAGACTCTGCGTCTTGTAGACTTGCACCTTGCCTTTTCCACTTTAAGTTTTACCTTTTCTTCTTTTGTCCATGCCTAAGAATACTGCCAAGAAGCACACCACCGGTGGCATTGCTAAGAGGGTGAGTGGTCCTCTTGGATCACCAGCTGCATCACCTGTCCCAGCAAGTCCTGGAGTTGAAGGAGAGGTTGAGGTGGTGTGGCTAGATGTCCACAGTCAGGTACTGTAGATGGGAAGTCCCACCTACAGTAAAGTAAAGAGTGCTTGGTCGTACTACCAGTCCTATATAACTAGCTACGTAGAAATCCGGAATATCAAAAACAGGAAAACATCGGGTCCGAAGGTATGTAAACTGACATGAGGCACTGCGGACTTGTGGGAACACAGGTAATAACGCTGCCTACTGCATCAGCCATGGGAAGCAAGCTACTATGCACCTGTGGGGTTGGACAGAACGGACAGGACATAGGACGGACAGGTTTCGGAAGGTATGTGAGCGGGTCTGGTGCATCTCCGGCGGGTCCGAGGCTCGGAGAGCGCGGGAAAGCGTCAGGTTTGAGCGGGTTTTGTCGGAGATGACTGGAGTGACTGTACTGATGTCCGGACAACTGGGCTTTCGACGTACTCCGTAAAATAGGCCTCTGCAGGGCTGCAGTGAGAATGTTTCCTACACCGGTACCTTTCCTGTCCCACTACCTCTCCCACTATTTCCCAAATGGTGGCTACATCTACCTCGAGGTCCCTTTCAACATCGCCATGCACAGGACTATTCATTCTTACACTTGCGCCCAGGAAGCTCGCGTCACTCAGCTCAAATCTCATCTCGGCCGTAGGGGACGTGTCTTCGCACTTTTCTCAGATCATTCTGAAGAAGACAGCAGTTGGCTTTTTGCAGGCAAAGAAAAAGGCAGTTTTGTCACCATGAGTGTTTCGCAGGTAACATGTGTTTGTCTTTTTTTTTCCTTTGCTAATATACTATCTAGGTGCTATCTACTGTTCCAGGACCTTATTCTGGCGTCCTCCAGGGCGCCATGATGGTTTTTCTAGTGTGTGGCTCTGTCATTGCTCATGACGACTCCTTCGGCAAGCTCCAACAAACCGTTCTTGACTACAATGTGGCGTCGGCCATCATCTTTTCTGCAACTCAATTCCAACCTCTCATCACTACAAATTTCTTGCTAGTGTTAGTGGAGCAGGTGATTGTGGAGCAACTGGATATCAGTAAGGTGTTCCCTGGTCTTCTCACCCTCTCCAGTCGCCTTGGGCAACACACCAAGGTGATTTTGATGACCAGGGAAGATGCTCACGGTGTGCACAACCTCCTGGTCACCCAGTTTGCATGGGTGCACTTGCAAACTCAGCCATGGGGTATTTTGGTCCCTGGACAGTGCCCTCTCTGTGGATCCACTAACAGTTGGTTGACGAAGGTCGCAGTGTGGGCAGCGGATGAGTCTCAGGAACCTGATATTCAAGATCAGGCTCCTGTTTCTAGGTACCTTTATGCCTGCACTTATCCTGAGTGCAGTAAGGCACAGAACAAATCTTCCTACAAGTTCTACATTGACAAACCGCCTGGTTTCCTTGTCAATGCTGCTAAGACAAAGTCCTCTAGTTGGCTCCAGTCCCCTCCTCTACTTTTCCACCTTCTCTTATGTCTTTGCCTGCTTCATGTGGGCCTTCTGACACCAAAGGCAAGCGTCCTAGAAGTAGGGATGGAGAAGTGTTGACTAAGAGGATTCACATTTGATCTGTCTCACAACTACTTAGTTTCATACATATTTGTTTTGCAATGAATTGATTTGATTTGGTGTCCTCATGGTCATTTTTGAGTTTAAAATCAATCTAGCAGTGCCATTGACGCATCAAGACACATCTTGATGCGTCTTGTTGTGAGTCACGTGATCATGTTTGCAAAATTTTGTGTTGGACGAGCGACAACGGCCGACTCCTTTCTACCTTGCGCATACCCTTGACCATGTTATCTCATTTTACTCTAACTACTAAATTCATCATGGCTGAATGGCATGCATCTTTCGAGGGCATACTTGCTCTTCATCAGAGCAGATTTGTGGCTGCATTGCAGAAAACACGTCAAACTATTGTGAGGACAGTGCAGGATAATATCAGCACCCAAAACAACTCAAAGGATGAACCGGTTGAGCTGCCAAAGGCATTGAAAAAGGTGTGATTGATTTTTCATATATTTAATAACTAAATTTACAGTATTTCAAAGGCTATCAGGCGTTACTACCACCAATTCTTAACCAACAAAGACAACATACTGGCAGAAGAGGAATTTTTGGGAGATGAGCCAGATAATGATAAATTTGGCCTGTCCCCTGAGGAGAGGGAGGCAGCAGCCTGTCCTAAGGATGTGGCCTTCTACAAGAAGGAAATTAGTGACTGGGATGTTGCGCAGAAACTTTTTAAGCAGGAGATGGACCAGTACGATAAGGATGAGCAAGAGAAGTTAGGGGTAAAGAATGAAATCAAGTATAGAACTCACCATGCTAGGGATTGGTTCAAAAGCATGACCCCTGCACAACAAAAGGAGGTTGAGGATGCACAGGAAAAGTGGAATAGGGAAAGTGCTCCTCCAGAATCACAAGCAATGTGAGTATTTAATTGACTATTCAAGTTCTCCTATTAACTACTTTGGCAGGTATCGAAAGAGGCACCTCAAAAAATACCTCAATGACTTTACCGAACAAATGTGTTGTACTATGGGATGTCGAGTTGTGATCCTAGCCAGTCACAAGAAAACTGCAGATCAGACTTTAAGTGTCATCATGTGAGTGTATTTTTAGCTCTTTGTTCTTACGGTATAATGATGGAATATGATTGCTATCTAGTAATGAGTCAAAGCCTGTCAATAGTAAAAAACCTTTTACACAGAGTTCTCAAGGAAATAAGCAGTGGACGTCAGAAGGTTTTGAAAAATTTGCAGAATGGTCAAAGTTGGAATTTTGTGAGTGTTTATTTGCTAGAATGTTCTCCATAATTAAGGAACCATCAGATCTGGAGGAAAACGACAATGAGTCAGATGAAGAAGACAAAGACAAAGACAAAGACAAAGACAAAGACAAAGACAAAGACAAAGACAAAGACAAAGACAAAGACAAAGACAAAGACAAAGACAAAGGCAAGGCTAGCCTACCTGAACTCATTTTGGACAAGCACGGCTACACAAAGCTTCCCTCTCATACTGGAGTTTCTTCCAGAGGGCAACAGGAATTGGTTCGTCAGATATTCCATTGTAGGAAACATTCTCACTGCAGCCCTGCAGAGGCCCAATTCACAAAGTACATCAAAAGCCCAGTTATCCGGACATCAGACCAGTCACTCCAGTCATCTCCAATGAAACCTGCTCAAACCCGATGCTTTCCCACGCTCTCCGAGCCTCGGACCCACTGGAGATGCACCGGACCTGCTCGCATACCTTCGGAAACCCATCCGTCCTATGTCCTGTCCGTTCTGTCCGACCCCACAGGTGTGTAGTAGCTTATTTCCCATGGCTGATGCAGTAGGCAGCATTATTACCTGTGTTCTCACACGTCCACAGTGCCTCATGTCAGTTTACATATCTCTGGACCCGATGTTTTCCTATTTTCTATATTCCGGATTTCTATGTAGCTAGTTATATAGGACTGGTAGTACGACCAAGCACTCATTACTTTACTGTAGGTGGGACTTCCCATCTACTTGGTCACATACCTGTCATTACCTGTTACCTGGCTGAATATACCTGGTTATCACCCGTTCTGCACCCGCTTCGGACCCGCAACCCTTGTCATTCGTTTTCCCTGACTTTCCCTTGTTTCCGGACATAGTCCGATGCTTTCCGAACCTGTTCCCTTGCTATTATCCGTAACCCGACGACCCGAAGCTCCGGACCCGCTTTCCCGCACCTCGGACTTGGTAGTATACCTTCGGACCCGACGTTTTGACCTCCGGACTTGGTCCGCATACCTTTGGACTTGTTCCTTTACCTTTCCGTGACCTTAGATACTAACTTTCAGACTTACATCAGTAGCAGACCCCTTTAGGGTCGAACATTCTTGCCTTGCAAGTGAAGCAGCAGGTATAGCATTTGACCTAACATTATATCCGCCTACAGTGGAGTTGTTTCCCACACCGTGCATCTTACAGTGAGTAGTTGTTTCCTTGACAAGTTTTGTGCAACTCACCATCAGTTTTACAGAGGTCTTAACCAACACTGCCAAACCCGTACCTTGGCATGAGGTTGTGGGAAACCCCAATTTGTACCTCAATCCTGAATCCCTTCCAAAAGGCTTCATCTTGAGAGACCCGTCTCATATGAGGACCGAAAATGTCAATGAGCTATGGGCTCATTGGGAGGCTAGGAAGGCTGCAAAGAAGCCACTGGTTATTTTCATGGCTGCTAAAATTGGTGATATGAGCAAGAAGTGGCTTGAAAACATGGTTCCCTACAAGGGGAAAACTACCAGGAAGTATGTCGAAATTGACCCAGCCAAGACTTCTAGCACCACTGGGGCAGCCAGCGCACACCCTACACCTCATACAAAGAGGCCAGCTGAGGCTGACACCTCAGAGGACAAGTCAGCTGGCGCAGCTCCTACGCCATGTAGGGTAAACACGGCCGACGCCAATTCCTCTGAAGATGAGTCAGCTGCAGCAGCCTCCACAGGACATGCTCCCAGACTGGCCGCTCGACCTTCCATTGCTCAGCCGGGTGCACCAGCAGCTGTAAGCATCAAGGATTGCATTCAGTTTTTGAAGTCCCTCAGCAACCACGACGGATATCTGCTTTTAGTTGAGGGTATCAGAGACTTGGGAAAGGTATGCCAACAATTGAGCGAGTTATACTCTGTACTCACCAAGCCTAGGAACCAAGCCCAAAGGAGCAAAAGGAATGGCCTGCCTGGGCAACTTGGTCCTGGGAGGGGTCTTACCTTCCAAGTGACTTGCATGCTGCTGAAGGTGAGGTGCTCAAGTTCTTGCAGAGAGCTGAGTCTGCCAAGATCGGTGGCTTTCTGTCGGGGATGTGAGTCACTCTAGGTCTTGGGTTGCTGCTCAGGGAGTGTAAATGAGCCATCGAGGATGAGGAAAATGAGGTCACCCTCGGGACCCCACCTTACATTAGCTCATCTTTATTGGACATCAAGATCCTTGACCTGGTTGTAGATGCAGTTAACAAGGTCAGAGGTGGGGTTAAGCATCAGCTGAAGGCAAAGCACGTTCGCCAGGAAAGTGCTATCATTGATATCATTGTGGTTGGAGAAGGTAGTGGAGCTGTTGATGGTATGGACACCACTGCAGACATGGAAGAGGGAGGGAACAAGGAGATGCTGAGGCAGAAGCTGGCGGACGAGTTGAAGAAGAAGGAAGAGCTGAATTGCAGGAACAAGGAATTGAAGCGGCAGGTGGAGGCAAAGGAGCTTCATTTGAATGAGGTGTGGGAGGAAAACAGTCGTCTGGCAAAGAGAGGGAGGAGAATGAGAAGCGAGTAGCAGAGGAAGAGAAAGAGAAAGAGAAAGATGAGGAGGAGGAGGAGGAGATGAAAGGGAAGAAAAGAACCAAGTCCGGCAGATCTCGTAAGCCATCCAAGAAGGTCAGTGGTGATGTCTGTCGATCTTCTAGAGCTAGACTCCCCTCTAAGAAAGCCATGAAGCTTTAATGTGTCTTTGCCTTACTTGTTCTTTGCCTTACTCATATACCGGTTACCAATATATCACCTTGCTTGTAACAATCTGCATCAATATCATGACATTTTGCTCACCTATGGGCCTAAGTATGCTGGCCAGTACAGGTCCTATGGGTCTGGCCGATCTCATTCTATGGGTGTGTCCCATATTATTCACCTACTGGCCAGTACTGGTCCTATGTGTCTGGCCGATCTCATTCTGCAGGTGTGTCCCATATTATTCACCTACTGGCCAGTACCGGTCATACAGGCCTGGCCGGTGTGGGAGAAATCGTAGAAGCGCGCTATAGTGATAGCGTGTCGATCCTGTTTGGTGCGAGAGTAGTAGTTGACCCAAAGGGATAGCTCTGAGAGCAGTTCCTCAAGTTTGCAAGAGCAAAGGGACAAGTGCGGCTGGGTATTATGATCTATGCGACGGACTCTGCAAGCTATGTGGTGAAGATACAAGATGCGGATATGCGGATGAGTTGCAAGACGAGTGCAGTGCAGACGCGGAGTAAGAGAGCGCAGATATAACTAGAAGGGAACCAGGTATACGAGTCCAGGTACCAGGTGATGGGTGACGGTGTGGGAAACAACTCCGCAGTGGGCGGATATAATGTTGGGTCTTTGCTATGCCTGCTGCTTCTCTTGCAAGACAAGAACGTTCGACCCTAAAGGGGCCTGCTACTGATATAAGTCTGAAAGTTAGTGTCTAAGGTCACGGAAAGGTAAGGAAACAAGTCCGAAGGTGTGCGGACCAAGTCCGGAGGTCAAAACGTCGGGTCCGAAGGTATACTACCAAGTCCGAGGCGCAGGAAAAGCGGGTCCGGAGCTTCGGGTCGTCGGGTTATGGGTAATAGCAAGGGAACGGGTGCGGAAAGCGTCGGACTATGTCCGGAAACAAGGGAAAGTCAATGGAAACGAGTGACAAGGGTTTCGGGTGTGAAGCGGGTGCGGAACAGGTGAGAACCAGGTATATTCAACCTGGTAACAGGTAAGGACAGGTATGTGACCAAGTAGATGGGAAGTCCCACCTACAGTAAAGTAAAGAGTGCTTGGTCGTACTACCAGTCCTATATAACTAGCTACGTAGAAATCCGGAATATCAAAAACAGGAAAACATCGGGTCCGAAGGTATGTAAACTGACATGAGGCACTGCGGACTTGTGGGAACACAGGTAATAACACTGCCTACTGCATCAGCCATGGGAAACAAGCTACTACGCACCAGTGGGGTTTGGACGGAACGGACAGGACATAGGACGGACGGGTTTCCGAAGGTATGCAAGCGGGTCCGGTGCATCTCCGGTGGTGTTGATCTTCGTTGCTGATCAGTTGTAAACCACAACAAAACAAAACAACTAACCTAGCAACGCTACTGCTCAGTGGTCCTTATGCTGAGAAGCACTGGGTACAGTAGTTGTTCAGTTGGGTGGCCTGACCCTTGGTAGTGCACCACACACTTTGAGTGTGAGGGGTTTAGGTGTTTGAGGAGAGATGATAGATGAGCACAACTAAGTCTGGGATGACCTAGCTGTGTTGGAGGACGAAGAAAGAATAAGCAGGAGGATCAAGATGGACTGGACTGAATGAATAGCAGTGGGACAGTGTTCCAGGTGAACAAGGTCCAAGAAGACGTGGAAGGATGAAAAATGCGAAGCCAACTGAGGCTTCAGAGAGAACTGGACATGAAATGGTGAACTGGATAAGTTTTTTTCTCTGTAGCTAAAGTACAGGGTTTATATAAAGTAGAGTACCTGCGTATGTCTGTGTATGCAAAGCAACGCTCCAGGCAATGAGTAGGGCAATGAAAAGGGCAATGAAGAGGGCAATGAAAGGGGGGAATGGAATGAATGTGCTGCGCTTCAGGGGTAATGACTGAGCAATTTCGAAAAATAGAACAAATCCTATGCATAAGAATGGAGAATGAGTCATAGGGATAAAGAATGAGTCATAAAGACAAAGAATGAGTCAGAGAATGAAAAAGCGATGATAAAGCAGGGCTGTGACCATTACAAACCATGACTCATGACCTGAGTCACCATGACCAATTGCTATGCAAGCATGACAAAGTGCTGTGCGGTGATGATGCAAGAGCTGTGACGCAGCAATGACGCAGCATATGGGCAGTGGAGAATGGAATGGAGTGATGATGCTATGATGCCATGATGGTGTGATGATCCGAATGCTCTGCTGCAGAGATGTCATGTGGTTGTTGGTGCAGAATGTCGACATGCAGGGATCATGGGATATACACAGTCTGTAAGACGCTTCCCCAGCATGATAAAGGGATTGGTCATCTGCATAGGGACTTGGTTGTTTGCAATCTCTGGTGAGCGTTAGGATGGAATGGCATGGTGTCCACAGTGATCATGAAGGTGAGGTGCGAGTGGATAATGGTTTGAATGGTTCGACGAATATAAACCGCTGAAGAGGATTGGAAATGGTAGGGTGATGAGGACAGGATGAATAAAGACGCGGTTTTCGATGTATTGGTGCAATTTGGCATGGTCTGGCTGATGCTGAGGTTGTCTGAGAGTGTAGTGGGTGAAGATGGGAGAGCGTTGGAAGCGTGTGAATGGGGGAAAGGTGAATAAACCTCGTTGAATGCAAAATGCCGTAAAAATGCGGGATGCCGTAATACTGTTGAAAATTGCTGAAAAATCGAAAAATTAAAGGAAAGGAAGGGAAACAAATGAAAAGGTGAGTAAGGAATGATATGGGAAATGAAGATATAAATAAAAAAACATGTTCTCGCTACCAAACACGTTTGGTGCGTGACAGCGCGCAGTCTCAGATGAGTGGAAAGGCTGATGAGGGTGTTTGGCTAAGATGCAGGATTCACAGTGTGATAATGGTGTGGTCGTTTGCAAGAGGACCCCTTTGGCTACGCGATTGAGACAAGTCACCGCATCCTTTCCAATATGTCCGACACGTGCGTGCCAAAGGTCAAGTGACAACGGAACATCGACGAAGGCAGAGAGTTCTGGTAAAGGTGCAACTGCGACGGGCAAGGAGAAGGGGATGAAGTCGAAGTCAGGCACATAAAGCTTCCCAGTTGCTGGTATAGAGCCGAGCGGAGTGCTCTTGTATGCCAATTCGCATGTCATGTTCGTGCGGAGGTTGATATCCCACCCCTTTGCGTTCATACAGCTGACAGAGAGAAGATTCAGCAGAGCATTAGGGGCGTGCAAGCAGTTGGTAAGACAGATACAAAGTCGTCGTTGATTGATCGTGAACCAAGCGATGCACATGCCGTGACCGGTTGTCTGAAGAACCCCATGGTTGGCAGTGAGCACGTCGATGGGGTCTTCCGTGGAATAAGTGTGAAAGAACTTCTGGTCCTTGACTAGCGTCACCGTAGTACCTGAATCGAGGATGGTCTCGAAGGGGAGGTTGACATTGCATGAGACTTCGGCCTGAAACTCAGCAATGGACGCAAAAGAGAGATCATGCATGAGGCTACTAATGTCAGCAGCTGCGGCTGCAATAACAGGCGCTGTTGCAGCAGGAGGGACAGGTGCCTTGGCGGTGGCTGCCGCAGTGACATTCTTCATCTCCTTAGGCTTCTCCTCCTTCTTGTTCCGCATCCAGGGTGCCTGCCCTTCCATACCACCCCCCTTCTGATAACAATGTGGGTGGTCATGATCACCCTTATTACACCCAGGTGTGGTGCAAAAGACTCCGTCAGGGTTGAAGTGATGCTTGCGAAGGCCCGTGATTGGGTTGGTACCGGTCGACGAGTTGGTAGTCGCAGTGGCATTAGCATACTCAGAGCCAGGGGGTGACGAATGAATAGCCTGCGCATGTACATGGCGTGCGGCTTCAGAGGTGATGCGCTGTCACACACCAAACGTGTTTGGTAGTGAGAACATGGTTTTTTATTTATATCTTCATTTCCCATATCATTCCTTACTCACCTTTTCATTTGTTTCCCTTCCTTTCCTTTAATTTTTCGATTTTTCAGCAATTTTCAACAGTATTACGGCATCCCGCATTTTTACGGCATTTTGCATTCAACGAGGTTTATTCACCTTTCCCCCATTCACACGCTTCCAACGCTCTCCCATCTTCACCCACTACACTCTCAGACAACCTCAGCATCAGCCAGACCATGCCAAATTGCACCAATACATCGAAAACCGCGTCTTTATTCATCCTGTCCTCATCACCCTACCATTTCCAATCCTCTTCAGCGGTTTATATTCGTCGAACCATTCAAACCATTATCCACTCGCACCTCACCTTCATGATCACTGTGGACACCATGCCATTCCATCCTAACGCTCACCAGAGATTGCAAACAACCAAGTCCCTATGCAGATGACCAATCCCTTTATCATGCTGGGGAAGCGTCTTACAGACTGTGTATATCCCATGATCCCTGCATGTCGACATTCTGCACCAACAACCACATGACATCTCTGCAGCAGAGCATTCGGATCATCACACCATCATGGCATCATAGCATCATCACTCCATTCCATTCTCCACTGCCCATATGCTGCGTCATTGCTGCGTCACAGCTCTTGCATCATCACCGCACAGCACTTTGTCATGCTTGCATAGCAATTGGTCATGGTGACTCAGGTCATGAGTCATGGTTTGTAATGGTCACAGCCCTGCTTTATCATCGCTTTTTCATTCTCTGACTCATTCTTTGTCTTTATGACTCATTCTTTATCCCTATGACTCATTCTCCATTCTTATGCATAGGATTTGTTCTATTTTTCGAAATTGCTCAGTCATTACCCCTGAAGCGCAGCACATTCATTCCATTCCCCCCTTTCATTGCCCTCTTCATTGCCCTTTTCATTGCCCTACTCATTGCCTGGAGCGTTGCTTTGCATACACAGACATACGCAGGTACTCTACTTTATATAAACCCTGTACTTTAGCTACAGAGAAAAAAACTTATCCAGTTCACCATTTCATGTCCAGTTCTCTCTGAAGCCTCAGTTGGCTTCGCATTTTTCATCCTTCCACGTCTTCTTGGACCTTGTTCACCTGGAACACTGTCCCACTGCTATTCATTCAGTCCAGTCCATCTTGATCCTCCTGCTTATTCTTTCTTCGTCCTCCAACACAGCTAGGTCATCCCAGACTTAGTTGTGCTCATCTATCATCTCTCCTCAAACACCTAAACCCCTCACACTCAAAGTGTGTGGTGCACTACCAAGGGTCAGGCCACCCAACTGAACAACTACTGTACCCAGTGCTTCTCAGCATAAGGACCACTGAGCAGTAGCGTTGCTAGGTTAGTTGTTTTGTTTTGTTGTGGTTTACAACTGATCAGCAACGAAGATCAACACCGCATAATGTTGACGAGTCAACAGACGACGACGATGACACTGCTGATGCTGCCGACGATGATGATGACGAACAGTTGCCTGCAGCTCGAGGGACCAAGCGATCATTCGATGACATGTCATATGAAGATACTGTGGTGCCGAAGGTCAAGAAAAACGCTGACGGTTCGTGTCGACACATGAAAGCCAGCGACTTTGACGAAATCTCGAAAGAGATTCTCATAACTGCTTGCTCCATTTATCAGTGTCTCATCGTCACACAGGCACCTTTTCCGGATTCCGTTGCAGCTGAGACAAAACTGGCGAAAGAGGCCTGGCGCGAGGCATGTCAACTCAAAGGTGTTGACGTCAAACTGACCCCTTCGGTGGTGAATATGGTGAGCACAGTATTTTTAGTGTATTCCTGGTCTTATTCATTCAAAGCTGTTGAAACGCGCTTCACACGTGCGAGGCGAACTCAAGACGAAGATGCATCCGCTCACGGCTTCATTTCACGGCTTCCGCTCAAGTAATTCTATGGAGGTGATAAGGTCAAACCGAGATCTCGGCAGAGAGATTGAAAATTGGCTCGATCTTTGTTTTCAAGGTGAGTATTTGACGGTCTACATAACTTAGTGCTGACATTGAGCAATAGGACCCATCATCGAAGTCAGGCATCTACAAGACCGAGTTGCTTCAACAGGGTATCAACGGCATGTGGTTCTTGAACCGAAGTGACGAGGGTGTCATCTACCACAAATACTTTGACCCCATCCCTATCAAAACTATTGCACTCGTGCTTACGGCTGTGAGCCATTTTTCAAATTCTTACTTTCAACTTGATGACACTGACAATATCTTATAGATAGAATGTTGTGTTGATGAGTGGTCGCAAGGCATCAAAGAGGACATCAAGTTCACATCTGCTGGTTATGGGGCCGTCTACAACCATCATTTCAGCTCACTGCAACACTTTGATGAGCGCACTGCGACTTACAAACTCCTCTCAAAAATTCATATCAATCTGCATGAGACAGCGTGGTATGTTGGACTCTTATCTCACTGACTCTTCTAATGCTCGTGCTTCTCAGCTTCCACGCAGGTGTCGCATCACTCATTCCATTGTCAGCTACATCCCAGGCCCACATCGACGACGCAGCGTTTGAAGACGCTATTCGAGAGTACCAGCGTGAGGGGAAGGATGTGGCAGTCGAGGATGAGGTCGAGGAGTATGAGTATCCTAGTAGCAAGGGTGGGGATGATGAATAGGGACACAGTGAGTAAGACATTCGTATTATGCTAGTTTGTGTTTCAGGTGCTTGAATTTAACTGTGACTACGAGGTTCTTGGTGTGCTATATAGCTGCTGGTAGTAATTTATAGCTGCGTGCAGTAGCACTCCGACAAACTACAGTAGTACCTCATAGCTACTGGTAGTTACTACGGGACTCTATGGTGTCTACATAGAGGGCACTTGACAACGGGGCTACTCGCACTACCCTGACTATATAGTACTATGTAGTCACTTTGTTTTTTCCTGATGTCGTTTATTGGCTCAGTAAGAGCCAGGGCTCATAACCTTTTAAAAGAAACTAGAAGTGAAGTCTCAGCGTTGTGAATGAACTGCTTTACATTACAAGTACCTAGAAGTGAAGTCTAAAGGTACGGAGACGTGAGATGAGGACAGCATGCAAGAAATACGAAACATACCTCAGCGTCGTGAATGAACTGCTGAGGTATGGATGAGGTGAGGCGAGAGGTATATATATGATGTATGTATAGAGTCCGAGTCCGAGAATAGAAAGGAATGGTAGACTATGACGAGTAAACAAACGATGACAAACAGTGACGAAGTTGAATATCAACATTGTGTATCACAGCCTCCTGTATGCACTGGATGGTGAGTGACGCGTATTCGGAACAGCGTTCCGTCGCGCGATCATGCACAATATAGTGGTGGTTGAGAGAATTTAACTCGCACTCGACAAAATTCGATGGACTGAGGTGTGTACATTGTCTAACCCCTGGCAGTACTTGATAGAACAAAAGGTCACGAAATCATGCTCGTCAGTTTTTCAGTTTTGAATCTGTGCCATTGGCAAAAACTTGATCTCGGCCGATGAAACCTGTTTCAGTTGGGTTCGAGTTTTTGCCCATGGCGGTGTGCTTGATGCCATGTTATGCGTGTAAGCCTGAAGGACAAGGCCAACTGGACAAATATGTTTATAGGTAGTAAGCGCCGAGCGCCCATACACCACATCCTCATGAAATCAACCCGCATGTGTTATCATTCTCTATTTTCTCTCGACAACTTAGGTCATATGGATTATCATTGGCTCTTCAGCTTGATCAATCCCAAGCTCAATCCCTCGCCCAACTCCAGCTGCACAATCTCCTGGTTTCCTGATTCCGAGTCGGATGTTGGTGTAGCATGGTTTGGCAGGCGTTATGAGTGCGTGACTAGGGGAAACACAGATAAAAATGGACCGGTTACTTTGGGCTATGACAGTAAGTGTTTGCTTACCTCTGTCGACGTGCGTAGCTTCATAGAACGCTACGTAGCAGATGAACCTAGCACAGGATATACCCAGTAAGCAGGTGAGATGGCATCCTAGTGAATAGAACATTGTCCGAACAATGTCTGTGGCGCACGATTTGGTGTACAAAGATATATATATATTGTTATGGACACTGATAGGGAGCATGATCGAGTCCTGCAACCACCTGATTGCTAGAAAATCAAGCCCATCAATAAAAGGTGTAACAAGAAGTGAATCACTCGTAAACACTCATCCGGCCACTGACTGTTAAAAACAGGGCCCGACAATTTCCACAAGTCGATGTCAGGCAGGTCCAGATATTCCTAGGATATGGCTGTAGGCCTGTATGGAAGATCAAAACCACAGCCCCAGCCAATGCCACCTGCATGCCTCTGTCCTTTGTGCATCAGTTACAAAGCTGGCACCATAGTCTATCGAACTTCCACAAAATCAAACCCAAAACTTTGTCATCCTTTTGAGAATAGTCACACGCATACCTCAACAAGGTAGTCTCATTTCAACTTCGTTCAATACAAAACAATACCAATCGTTGGAGCCACCACCCCCACTCCCGGCCCAAGACAATCACAACTCCGACATATGACAACAAGGAGATAAGCGTCGACGGGACTGTCCACATGGTTGGCTCCAGATGATTGGAGTTTTGCGAATCCAGAGCCTCGTGGCACAGTACCACCGTGGTGACTGGACTGATATTGGGATGCATATGAACCTGCCATGGCGTGTTTAGCTAGCAAATAGAAAACACTGTTTTCGTGTACCTCGCTTGATTCCCTGATTCCTGAAGCCAAAACACCAGATGATCAACCGCACCGGGAGAAAACACAGGAACACCCGAGATCATTCCTGTCAGCTGCGATAACGTCAGGAAGATCCCAATATTTGTAGACGCAGAGATGCATAGTAAGGCTCCAGCTGCTGCGTATGGATGCATAATTGCTTGAAAGTATGTATCAGTCCCATAGCATATATCACGATCAAGAATTGGATGACACCTACACCAGGTATTGACTTCTGTCAAAGCGAACAAACACTGGAGAGAGTAGTGCCCAACAATTTGGCCCTAGGAAGTATGCATGATGCCCATCGATGAAGACATAAGAATCAAGCAGTGAATAACATACACCAGTCGTCTGATCTGTGGCAAAGCACTAGAAACACTGGAGAGTAGTGCCCAACAATTTGGCCCTTTAGAAAGCAGCATAATATCCGTCAACGAAGACGTAAGAATCAAGCAGTGAATAAAATTACACAGTCGTCCGACCTGTGGCAAAGCACTAGACAACACGGGAGAGGATGTCGGTCCATATTTTGGACCAGTAAGACATCCTCATGGCTAGAGGCGTGAGGGGGCAATACTACAGACTTTGAATCGTGATAATATGGGACAATCGACTGTAACCAAGCGCTCGCTGACTTGAACGTCTGCCAAGTGAACTCCCACGAAATCCAAAACTTGCCAGATCTGTCTAGATATACCGACAAGCCGCGTCTGCCGCACCTGTGACTCCCACCTACACACGGTAACTATAGGAGATAATGCACGTGTGTCGCACCTGTAAGATCAGGCGGATTATAGTGAATCAGAGCCTCCTCCAATATCTCCTGGATAACGAAGGACTTTATATACAGCTGTAGGTAGTAGGTACGCAGTTGTGTTATTGTTATTACCGTACT
>JABBWA010000899.1:0-13347 GCA_016628065.1 Suillus lakei | reverse complement strand
ACATGCAGACCCTGCACCTCCGAAAAAGGCTCGTCAACGAACGCCATCAAATGAACTATACATATACAGTGCCGAAGAACTTGCACGCTTCAAGAAGAGGGACATGCTCGCAGATTCTGAGTATCTTGATGGTATGTTCTGTCACCCTAGTCACAAGCGATCACTACTAACTGGTGGTACCTAGAAAAACTTAAGAATACCAATCCAAACCTCAACGTTCTCAAGGAGTACAAGAAGCGGGAGGAGGAATTCATGAAACGCGCCAAAGACTTAGAGGAGACGACTACAGCACGCGACGCGCAAAAGCAACTCTATGATGGTCTCCGGAAACAACGCTTGGACGAATTCATGGCAGGTTTCAGCTCAATTTCATTGAAGCTCAAGGAAATGTATCAGGTCCGTGCTGATGTTCTGTGATTCATCGGAATTTTATATCTTCCGTTAGATGATCACTCTTGGGGGCAACGCAGAGCTTGAGCTTGTCGATAGTATGGATCCCTTCTCGGAGGGCATCATTTTCAGCGTCATGCCTCCGAAGAAGAGTTGGAAGAATATTTCAAATTTATCCGGGGGCGAGAAGGTACATTCTGCTTTGAGGATCAGGGAACACATATTAACTGTCCTCCAGACCCTTAGCTCACTTGCTCTCGTGTTCGCTCTGCATGTGTTCAAGGTAAATCTCACGTTAACTCTGAGCAGTTGCAGTTGACTCAACTTATCCTAGCCTACTCCACTTTATTTCATGGATGAAATCGATGCAGCCCTAGACTTCAGGAATGTGTCGATTGTGGCGAATTATATCAAGGATCGCACCAAGAATGCACAGTTCATTATTATTTCTTTGAGGTAACGATTCCTTCTCTCCCGAGAACCACCTTGGCTAATATGGATTTGCAGGAATGACATGTTTGAGCTCAGTCACCGTCTCATTGGTATTTACAAGACTGCAAACGCAACACAGAGTTGGTAACATCATTATCTTATGGAACGTGTTTCTCATTTGTTCTTATACAGGTATATCCATCGATAACCACGCTCTTGCTCGTCGAACCATCAAGACTGTGCCAACAGCAGCCTGAATTAGCACTCTGTAATGGTCGTTCATGCTTTCTATCATGTTTTGTAATTTATATACATCGTGTAACAAATGATGCTATCGTGTCCCTCATTCTACTCATCCCTTCAAATCGCGCCACTGGGGATGAACATCTGAAAGCCATTCTCCCAGAGACTTTTTGCCCCGGCTTAGGCTTATTGAAACCTCACCATGTGCACTCGGAGCAGGGAAATCATCTGGCAGAAGCAATGGTGGTTCGGAGGTGAACCAGGGGTGAGTCAATGCCTTAGAAGGGCGGAGACGCTGAGATGGTTCGTATACAAGGAATCGGTGGATAAGATCAACAGGAGTTGGTGACATGGTCTCTGGGGGCATGTGGGTCTTCGTGTCGACCTCATGCTGCTGTGTGGATGAAGGAAAATTGGGTAGGATAGAGGGAAGTTCAACAGACTCCACATCTATAAAGGACAACTTGTTTGCGTCCGGTAAGCTCAAGAAGGACTTGTTGGAGTCAGAAAGGAAGATCGCAGTAACAAATCCAACGACACTCACCGGCCAATTAGTCTCATTTGGCGAACCTCGGGTCTTGAAAATACTCCATGCTAAACCGATCTCTCCACGTGTGGAATCAAATAGTGAATCCCTGGCCCATCTGTTCGTGGGATCTCCGATGCGAAGCCCCTTTGGTATGATGAATGGCTCGGCTGGCTTCGCCGGGCTTTCGTCGCCTGAGTCCGATTGCTCATCGCCCTCAAAGTCGAGGTCTTCGTCATCAAGCGGGTTGAACAGACGAACGGAAGTGAAGAATTCCGCGAAAGTTGCTCCAAGGCTCCAAGAGTCGATCGCGAATGCGTTATAATTCCTGGGCCCAAATAACAGCTCGGGGGCACGGTATGGACTACTTCTGAGTGAGCGTCCGGTTCACACTCAGTCAGATAGGGACATACCCTGTAGAGACTTCAAAGTACATCTTTTCCGGGGTTTCAACCCATAAATCATTTTTCTTTGCGGCAAGATCTTCCCCTTCCTTCCAGGATATGCCGAAGTCAATGAGCTGAACTCGGCCAGATAAAGTGAGAAGTATGTTGCTCGGTTTGATATCTCGATGTGCAATTTTCGCAGTCTCGTGAAGGAATGTCACACCGCTTAAGATTTGAAATATCAGCGATTTTGCGAGAAGAACGAAGCGCTGCTCCCGTGGACTCGGACTTGATGGATCTGCGGCCAGAATTGAAACAAGTGGATGTGGAGAAAAGTCGTTCGAAGACAACAATACGATCAAAGACGAAGGCACGTACGGCATCCAGAAGCTCATCGTCTGGAGGCCTGAATCAATGCCATGGCCCAAGATAGAAACCACCTATGATGAGAGGTAAGACCGCCCTACTATTCTGCTCAAGACTCACATTTGGGTGACGTGCGGAGGCGATCAGTCTCGCCTCTTTGATGATGTCGTGCGGCTCTTTGGCATATTTACGGTAGATGGTAGATGTCTTTATCGCAATCCATTGAGTCTGCCCTTCACGCTCAAGCAGGCTCTTTGAGACAAGAGAAACTGGACCTTCAGCGACTGTTTCGCGAGAACCACTCGGCTGTCACCATCATAGTTAATCGCAGCTATCTCGCAGAAATAGACGCATGCCAACAATGGATGGTGTGCTGCTTGAAAGGGAAAAAAACGTTGGCGAAGAGCCTTTGTCTCGCATCCTGTTGCAGATGGACCTACTTTTCCATGGCGAATCCTTCCTTGTCGGACTTGGCAGTGTCGGTCATACCCAAATCATGACATCGAAGTGGATGTAGTAAAGAAGTGAATTATTTTTAGTTCACAATCATCATGATGCTTATTGCACAGCCACACAACACAGTATTAGTCGCTGTGGCTCGTTGAGACGTTGGCCAACCATCGACTCTGATAATTGTGTATTATCTTCTGTGACAGCATTTGATTTCAACTCCAGGATGGCGGAAGACGAAGACAAACATAGAATTATCAGTGCGTTGGAGGCCACTCCCAATGTACTTACCCTGAGATCCCTATCACAGACAGACTGCTCCTCGTCAATGCCTTGACAGAGGGCGCTTTGGAAGAGATGATGGAAGACCCTGAATATTTCGACGAGAACACTGATGAGTTCCTTGGAGACTTCAACTGCACAGACGCGTAAGCCGCTCACACACAGAGCGATGTTTGCTGATGCCACTCGGCACATTAGATTGGGAAATACTGGTAAGTTATAATCAAAGGCTACTTCACTAGTACTCATATTCATGAGGCATCTGGAAGCCCTTCACCTTGCGTTCGTGCCGCAAGCTCTAATATTATTGATGTGATCCCTCATATCCATCTCGTGATCTTTCAGTGTACGTCAAGGGCATCCAGCTGATGTAGCGGCTCTCTGTGGTGGGGCTGTCGACCTTGACCTCCACAACAAGAATGGCGATACACCACTTTATATCGCTTTGAAGGAGATTGACGATGCTGAGGCACGTTTTGATATCGTCACAGAACTACTAAGTTGCGGCGCAGAGAGCAAACAGTGCGTTCTTCGCATCTTAGTCAAACAAAGTGCTAAGCGCCCTCCTTAGGCCAATGCCAGGTGGGCTCACACCACTGGAATACGCGAAAAGCCGATTTCCGTCAGAAAAGAATTTACACGAGATTATCGCGAATCCCCCACGTGATGACGAGGAAGAGCCAGAACAAATGAGGAAGAAAATGTATGACAGCGACGATTTTGCAGACGGTAAGATATTCACCGATTCCCTTCTATTAGCCACCTTCACGTTCTACCTACCAGATGACCAAGCTGAAGGCGAGGGATCAAGCCCGGAGACCGAATAGACGATATACTAATATTATTTACGTTCCTTGAATGTCATAGATCAATGGGGCCCTTGAAGATCTAGAGTTATATTTTGATTTTGGATGTGCTTTGCCTTCGATCTCGTTCCAATTTTGTTTGGAACGTAATTGCTCACCAGCAACGATTGACTTGAACAACTTCTTACTTTGCAACCATATTTCTGCATCGTGAGCTGTGGATCGGAACAGGGTCAAGCCTCTGACCGAATATATCTAAGCCCACATAGGATGCATGTGCTTCCCGTTCACCTAGCCGGATCTGTTCCACTTACCCCATGTGAGTCTGACGTGCTCCTCGCCCTTCACGCAACTCACCGTACAATTTTCTCGCCCAAAATCGCACTTTCCCACCCTGGGCTTCAGTTCCATCGTCATTTCCTGCCATTAATCAGTTCAACAGGGTGTTAAGACCCCCACAAACCCCTGTCAGACGAGGAGTTACTGAGGATGTGTCACCCAACGAGATTGGGTGTCTTGAGTGAGGATGAATGTGCGGTCTTCCGGTTCGATTTGTTCCTGGTCTGATGTAGTGTCCCGCAGTTAAATACGCCCGCTCCTTACCGACAACGAACGCCACATCCCGCCATCCACGCCTCAGGATATTGTCGAAGCCGAGCGTCCGTTCCATGTGGCCTATTCACAAGCAACGACTACTGCAAAAGATTTCAGGATCTTCAGAGGGCTATTAGGTTGCGTGACCACACACAACAACTTCGGGATCAGGTACAGGCAATGCTTGCCTCTGTGGAAGGGAGGGAGCACCTGTTTTCATCCTGATAACATCCTCCATGGCAGCCTCAGATATCTTTTGAAATTCCGACTACATAAAATTGGGTAGTAGAATTGTACTTCTTGCATGTCACGTCCCGCTTGAGGCCAACTACGGGCTTTGGGGCTCGTTGGAAAATTAGCTGCAACGAGGCTGGCGGTGGAAGTGCCAAAAGCTTGGAAAGAACATGGTCAGTGAGAAAATTAACGGATGTAAAATCATCACTTCTCGATCGATCCCATGGAGGCAGACTCAGAGCATCGTCAATGATCAAAACTGTTTTCGAGGTTAGCAGTCCCCAGGAGCAGAACTACACCCGTAAAGTACTAGTTCGACGTCTGTCCTCGAGACACCGTGCTCAAGTATTTGTAGGGCTAAGGGACTCTCAGTGATATCGATAGACTTTGATCGAAAGCTTGACTACCTCCAGCGCCATAGCAGAGAAAGATGACCGGATGCCAGTTGATAAGCAGCCTGGCCATCCCTCTCTGCTAGGAATGCGATAAAACGCAGAAGCTGTACCAGTCCCTCGCAAACCAACACCAACACCATCATATGCATGGTCATCATGAGCCTGGGCGCGCCCACGCTTCTCAATCACCGCCACTAGCTCCCACGATGGCCGCGCCACAAACGTCTAGACTCAGCACTAGTACTACTACATCGCGCCAGCGGGTTTTCGACGTTGACAACCCCCGGCATACGGCTTGCGGTAATAGAGGCATAGTTGGGCGCTGCAATACTCCCAAATTTGCTCACAACTCCTCACAGCGTGATTAACGCTGCAAGCACTGGAAGGTAAAAATTGAAATCTGGTCTATCGATAGCTGTCACATACCAGTTGGAGAGATATTGACAAGAGTATATTTTGTAGTCTCTTCGGCGTTTTATCTTGGAGATCGTTTTGTTACAGTCTACGACAGCTCATGCAATCAATCTTCCAAGCCAACCCCTTAGTACCATATTGCTACTCTCCAATTCCCTGGTACGCCTGATTTATCTCCCTACTTCATTCTCCTGTCCCTGACCGTTTTGGTGGGATCCCGTAATCTGCAACAAGGTAGAGCCTATCGGCATGCCGGTTGCTGGGTTCATTACATTCCTCGTGCTAAGCGCGCCAGCTGCGGCCCCAACCATCTTATTCAAATATTAATATTCTTCTTATTGAACTTCCGTGCCCGACGGTCTCGTCCAATGCCAAGCAAGCATTGTGTTGTGCGTAATTAATTGTATCGTGCGTCTCGCACAAACCTTCATCTTGCTGATCAACCAGTCAAATGTATAGATCGCGCTGGCCATGTTGTGGTTACAGTAACAACAGTTCAATCCTATTATAGCAGGTCGCGACACCGAGCACAATACACCCACGGAATTTAATCAGCGATCAAGATGGGCAGCTGCCGTCCAAGAACTCATGGTTCCTCCAAGATCCGCTGCCTAAATGATAGGCGCATATGGTGCGCAAAATGGAAGGAAGCAAACACAAGCTAATCAGATCGACGGGATTTTTATACAACTTTGTCGCTTGCGACAAGAATCTAATTGTTCATTCTAGAATTTTAAGCCGAGGCAAGATGACGCTGTGGTTGAAGGTTGTAACAGGAATGGTGACGTTGGTGGCAACTACCTGATCCGGGCTCGTCGTCACTGTCAGCCACCGCCGCATCACAAGTCGGGACTCTGTCGAATGTGGATCAAAGGGCAGTGAGGGGCAGTGTTGTTCTTTTCGATTCGGGCCCATTGTCCGATGCATTTTCTTGAGAATTGGGATAGAACTGCCTTCTACGATTTTCCAGCCAAACCTGTTCCCGGTGACACGTCCGGACTCCACGCTGGGTACTTCGATTATGAAAGCGATATGTTCTAGTCAAGATTCGTAGAACAGTTACTAGATCGTCGACGATCGTGATGGTATAAGTAGTATCAATACGTCTAAGGTGCGACTGTCCTGTGCTTGCCAGACGATCAAACGACGTCGGGGAGGGATATCAGTATCACGATTAGCTACAGATGATATGCCTATCCTGACTTATATGAGATTTTTAACGCTATGACACGAGGATATGAGAACCTCAGGCGAAGTGCCACGAATGATCTAAACCTCAGTAAGCATGAGTGTCGATCTCGGGAATTTGGAAGTACTCGATAACAACCTAGCGTTATCATTCTCACGGCAACTATTCAACACTGTACAAAGATAATGATAGTGAGGCTATGACTGCGGTATCTAGGCGCTCGGGCATGAAAATGAATAGAAAGACTCGATGAGGAAGGACAATGAAAAGCTGGCAATCAAAATAGGGTGACGCGCGGAGTGATCATAAAAAGCACTGCGGCGTCAATTACCAGATCTTGAAGTCTTGCTTCGAATGATGTATGAAAAGGAATCATCTAAAGAAAGACTTAACAGGATGCCAACATGCACCAGCACTTAGGAACGAACGTGAGCAACGTGCCTACTATGTCTAATGAGATCTCATTGACAAATGTTGCAGTGAACCTGATCTGCAAGTACATACTACGATTAAAGCTAAGGCAGGACGAGTTAGTAGGCCTAATATGGAAATCTCGTCCAGTAGGTAGCCAATCAGCGACAGCAAGGTGTATAAGGTGATATCGTCTTCCGCCAGGACAAACATGATCGAAAGATAAGTTTGAAGACCACTGTTCGACGGACGGGATGATCGGCTTTAAAAGTGATGCAACAAACGACACAAAGCCATTCCCACGTTGATATACATATAGCGTTCACATAGCCCGGCTCCTCGCAGCCCTGTGTTCTGTTAGGCTTATCACCGATAGTAAATGCGTTTCTTCAGAGAGATCCCTAGCTTCGGGGGACGAGGTGGGCATCCAGCTGTGAGCAGAACGCTTGTGTATGAAGGGTTATCACAACGATAGCGCGGACTCGGATGTGGGCTTAGCCATAAAGCAAGAGTGATGCATTAGAATGAGAGCAACCGAGTGTGTGGCGTGAGACTTATCTTACTTGGCGATTGGCATGAGTAAGTACAGGTAGATCGAGACGCCTGCGGGAGAAATCGGACAGAGAGGAAAAAAGGAGATGAGAAGTCCGAGAATGTCAATAGGTTTCGAACATCAGAAGCAGCTCATTGGAGAACAAGCCAGGGATAGATTATCGGATGATGTAGGATCCTCATAATTAATACAAGAGCGATAAAGGAGCAACACAGACGTACAATGATGCGGAGAGTGGGGCCGCCGTTCGGCTATGACAGTTGGAGTCCGACATCCTGTAGGGAGGCCGATAAAAGCGTAAGCAGGGAAGATCGGCGGGGTGAACAACGATGACGTTATGAGGAACGAGATGACGCTTGCAGACCGACTATGTATATTTGGAGCACAATAATCAGATGCGCTCCCAGGAAAGTGCGGATCTGAGTTGGCTATGATCAAGTTGTGATCGATAGCACATAGTTTGATATAACATGCGACTGCGATGCGAAAAACTCGCTAAAGGCATACTTGTCAGTACGAGGTTAGTAGCGAGCATCAACTCCAGATTTGAATGATCGATATGCTTGGGGCCTATCATATGACCTTTAGTGAGACGGTGTTTGTTAGTGGAACATGTTCAACAGGATGGCGTGTCCGTGGGACATCCTTCGGGGGTTATAGTTGAAGTTATACGACATACAGGGAGGCGCAAGAACATTACTTGCATAGGCAGTGGCTCCATGTTTCGATAAGCTTGGTGGGATCAGAAGAAACAATCAAATTCTTGCGCAATTTATGCGCACAGTAGACGGAGTCCCCGGGAAAAATACGATAATGGAGGGCTAGAACAGAATCTAGAGGATGCTAGTAAGCATTCTTGATAAAGGACTAGGCGCTGTAAAGTCTAGGACAGTCTAGGATTGGGAAGATAAGGAACGTGAGATCTGGATGATTCAATCGGTGGAGCAAGTTCAGCCGTTTTATGTCAACTGAATTACCATTTTGGGATACCGAACCCGATCAAATCTGACTTACAGATCACTCCAACGTCGTGAAAATAAACAGTCCTCTGGTTTCAACTGGTCTCATTCGTACACCCATCTCCCTCTACCCCCCCTCGAGGGTTTGTATACTGCACATCACGCTCTGAGAGGTATTTAACAACCGTTCACTATTTTTCTATATCACTGACGTCACTGTAGATGTCTTTTGCAGCACCTGATGTCTACCGCGCCCGCTCAGCAGCGCCAACCTTTTCAAACGAACGCGGCCCAGGCGCATTTGCATCATTGGGCTCCCTGCCTAGACGAAAGTCTCATTTTCCCACTTCTACCCAGGGTCGCACATTTCATATCCATGGTACTGACGACCCCGACGACCGCTCCTTGTCATCGTCAGATTCACTCGACGAGCAGACCACTATTCGGTCTGGTAACGCCAAACCCCCTGCAAAAATTCGCAGGGAGCTTTGCAATTACCTCCGGCTGTTCCCTTTCCCCGCCGCTCTCCCTCTCCCTCACCTCTTTCTTCACCACCAATTACCTCTCCTCGACCACAACCATCTCGCACATCGTCAATACTTCCCAACGGTAAACCACTCAAGTCATCTCTCAAATCATCATCCTCCACCCTCTCCATCACCACTCCTCCAATTGAACCCCAGCGCACTAACAATCATCTCCACTTGCGTTCCCGATCCGAACCATCGACCCCTACTACGCATGCTCCCAAAAATGTACACTTTCCTGATACGGATATTGGCCTGGCCTCTATTCGCATCTTCAGTCGCTCAGCCCGTCCAACGGCAGTCAGCACCCCCGACGATGAAACGGAGACGGAAGGCGAGGATCAGCCCTCAAGCGGGTTCCCCTTCCCAAAAATCCCTTCTGCGATACCAAATATTGAGATGGACACTGCCATTTCATCGGTGGTGCCCGTTACTAATCATCCGCCTCATGCGAATATCCTAATTGAATCTCTCACTTTCTCGCAAGCTTCATCAAAAGGCGCCAACCCTCAGTTAAGCGGTACCCTTCTCGTGCGCAATCTAGCATACGAGAAGCACGTCGCTGTGAGGTTTACCCTTGACGAATGGCAAACTGTCAGCGAAGTGAGAGCGCAATATGTTGTTTCCATTCCGTCACTTCCACCCTTATTTTCATTGTCTTCCTCATCCTCATCGAAAAAAACTGTTGGCGACCTCATTGCTTTAGGGACAGACAACTGCGGGTGGGATCGCTTTTCTTTCATCATTCGCTTGGAAGACTATGCACACAGCTTGGGTTCACGAGTGTTGTGGCTCGCCGCACGTTATAGGGTGCACTCGACGTATCTTGCTTCGTTAACGGAAGTTTCAGGGCCCGGTGGTGAATGGTGGGATAACAACAACGGCGGAAACTACCGTGTTGCTTTCCGCGCAGCGCGGCCGACATCTAGTAGGATTCGGAGAGAGACAACGCCTGGTGGGCATTTTGTTTTTCATATTTTTTAGGACGGTCAGTTAAAATCTGAAATTCGTAGAACCTATCATACCGTCGATGGCGACACTACCCACGTCTCGCGAACATGCCCCCGGCCCATTTGTTCCGCCGTTGAGCTCACATTCGCCCTCGGCATTCGTGCACAAGATGATGTTTTCGTCTTCCTTGCCCACGAAAGACGGGAAGGAGAGAGTTTCATTACCGTCGAGGTCAGGAAAGCTCCGTCTCCCTAATTACGCTGCACCTCCGGTGGTCTCCCCAATTTCCCCCACTTCCACTGCGTCTTCATTGCCTGCGCAGCGCTCAAATTCCCCACCCTCGCCCTCCTCACTAGCCCAACGCCCATCGCTTCAAGTGCCTGTCCCACAATCGTGTGACTGTGACTCCCCTTCACCTGCTTCTTCGACACTTTCAACGCCCTCTGCTTCACCCAACATAGTCCCGCGCGTGATGATTGGCGGGCACCCTGCGAACTACGCACGCCCTGAGCAGACGCACATTGATGACTGGGAGTGGATGGCGCCGCCGACACAAGCTGTGATGTCGAAACGGCCAACCGTGCGGAGGAGTGTTACGGATGGGCCAGCTGGACTTACCGGATCTGGTGTGCCTGGTTTACCTCCTCGAGCGCATTCGTCTGCAGGAACACCTGGACCGCCGGGTAGTGATGGCCTGTCTGGCGATTCGCTGTATAATGCGTTTGTGACGCGATGGTGCTTTGCCCAAGAGTCGCCAACTGCGGGTCCATACCACGGGCCACAGGCAGGCACCGACGAGGGGATTTTGGCATGAGGCTTTTTGAACTAGGGTGGAATTCTGGAGAAAAGACGAGTACCCATTTGTACGATCTTGACGACCTCGACGTCATCATGACCACCGCCCGCCTTGGACAGTAGGCTAGCGCCCATGCAATCAGGCTACGTAAGCACAAATACGCTGCCATCCCCCGCCCCGATTTGCAATGTTTCTGTTCTTGTGTATTTAATATTACTGATCTCTTCATGATCTGTACTCAGCTGTACCAACACCCCATCATCTCATGCTACTGACATTATCTCGTCCCTACTGCACACGGCCTATGGACAATATTTCCCTTTGCTTAGTACTGGATTCTACTTCCCCTTCATATACCTACCCACTCCATCAAAAGTGCTTAGCGCGTCGCATTGACATATCACATTCTGACGTTTCTGTATGCCTATGACTCGTATCTGTTGTATAACACATATGCTTACTTATAATAGGGATTTTTGGGAACTCTGGAATACATGATTGATGTTCTTGAAAGTCTTTGATTGGGGCGTTCTCTGCCCTTTTTCTTTGAAACTCCGCTCCATTGGTGAGTCTTTTGGACTTGTCTTTGCAATTGGATGTTCTCAAAAAGGTTCTTAGCTAGAGGATGTTTGTTCACGAGCTTTAGCAATCCCCTCATGCGTTCAAGGTTCAAACGTTCAGGAGACCTCGATGAAAGCAGTCTATCGATGTCGTCATCACTCACATGACGCAGAATTCTGATTTTGGCCAGGTATAGTCTGTAGACTAAATTGCCTAGGCATCTCTGCCTGCGTCATCGTTCTTGACGAAGTCCGTGCAATGACGCCATCGTATGTGGAGGCTCACTAGCACTCGAGACTTCCTTGGTCAGTGACATGTGAGTAGCAAGATCTTTCATTTTCGAAGGCTCAGGTTCATTAATATTTTTGTCCGTGAAGCAGGGATCAGTAATTGATCAGTAATGTCTTATTCCTCTTGGAAGTGACATATCATAGCGCGTGCGTCACAGATCTCCCCAAGCACCTATAGAAAAAGGAAGACAGTTCCTTCTGATAGAGGCGCACGGGTCGACCCGCAACTTTAATTAGTCTCTCCGCACACATCGTCTGCTCACACTAGCGCTCAGTGCTTTTGCGACCTCCTCTTGTTCAACGAGCTCAGATCAAGTGATCAGTGTGTCGATGTTTTAGATCGTCACACCCAGATTCAGGTGCAATCTAGCGGTAGGCGAGCCACCACTACCAGCCTGACCGATCCACGCAATGACGCCATCGCTCTAGTCATGGCGATTGCCTTGGCTCACTTCTTTAGCTTGTCAACGGCTGTCAGCGGTGCCTTTATTTTTCCGAGACTCTGGTCCACAAGTGCTTTTGTTCGTTCAGACTCGCATGCAGGTACAAGTAACATCGTTATCTTCGCAGAAATACCTCTTAGCGTTTTTAATGACTTCGCAAGTCATCGTGAGCCATCCGTCCATCTCGCAATTTTGTCTCAGAACCTCGTTTAGCATCCGTCCTGTACAACAGAGATCATGACTATATTCCAGTGCGCCACGCTTATAGTGAATCGATTATTTGATCCCTTCCCCTGGGAGCATGTAATAATCGGCATGGTGATAAACAATGGATATGCCGCTGTGATACATCGATGATCGATGTCCTTCGATGTCACGCGAAGGCTCGGACATGATGACTGTCGAATTACTTCGTTTAGGACGCGATTTCGAAAACACAAGGCTGTCCCGAGATGACCTATTTGCTTTTGTGCAGGTCAACGCCGCCGCATACACCGGAGAATGCTTGGCTATGTATTCGTCCTTGCGTTCCGACCCACATCCTGATTCAGGCTTATCTTGCTGGCATCGTTCTCAATCATGTCCTGCAAAGTTCCTTAATTCCTCTTTTAATAACCGTATGTTTGGTCCGTTTTCCAACTTCTGGCATTAGCTCTTAATCTTAATCAAATGGTTCCTAGCTGCCTGCAACGACTGACATTGATGATAGAAGTAAAATGGGTTTCGCACTTTCTGCTGTGATTATGGGGTATCCCAGCCCGATCCCAGCCCGCGCCGTTGGCGCTTACGCATAAGACGTGTGATGCCAGAATCTGGAGAATATGATGACGGAACACCCAATCATTTGAATTCGCATTCACGGCGCCAGTCTGGGGTCAAGTTCGTCCCACAACGTCTTGCTGACCAGTGAACGCAGCCTTAATGGGCGACTCGAATTCCACATAAGACATCTAAATATATACTCACCCATTGCCTCTATAACACCTGATCGTCAATCATGATATTTAGATCGACAGGGCATCACGGTGTCCCCAAAGAACCTAAAGGGACCAAGAGGCTTCGATCACGCTCAGATGGAAATGAAGAACTATTCTTGCGCCTGGCGCCAGCTCAGGGAGCCTCAATCATCACATATCGAAAGCGAGAAGT
>JABBWA010000898.1:0-13360 GCA_016628065.1 Suillus lakei | reverse complement strand
AACAGCTCTCAATCTGAAGATCTTACCTCGAGATCTGAGGTCGAAAGCAGTCGGCAGTTACTGTCCACGGTTTTCACACAGTGGCTTTCATTGTCTACGTGTATCATTCAGGCGACTATTGATGTCGTTCCTTCCCCTCCCGCTGCCCAGGCAATTCGCATTCCAAAAATGCTTTATCCTAATATATTCGACAAGAACATACAGCCCAAGAACAAGTTAGAACAGGATCTGTTCACGTCCAACTTTGCGCCAGACGCAGTTGTGGTTGCGTATGTAAGCAAAATGTTCGCTGTTGCGGCCAAAGAACTTCCGGAAAACAAGAAACGGCCTGTGACATCGGACGAGCTACGTCAGCGGGCGCGAGATACCAAAGAAGCACAGGATGATAGCGTCTCGGTCTCAGAGACTCGGGGCCCTCCCCGTGCAGCCCCAGAATCTCCTCCTGGTGTGGCTCCAGGAGAAATTTTAGACGTCTCTGAGGAGTCTGAAATTATCCTTGGCTTTGCACGACTGTATTCAGGGACGATACACACCAACTCCGCCATATACTGTGTGCTGCCCAAGTATGATGCCTCCCTTCCCCCAAATCATGCCCATAATGTTGCACATCTTATTCCGGCCAAGGTTGAAGGATTATACGTGATGATGGGCCGGGAGCTTATCCCTGTGGAGAGTGTCAGGGCAGGGAACACCTTTGCAATCAGGGGATTGGCGGGCAAGGTGTATAGGAATGCCACACTTTGTGCGCCACAAAGCACAGGCGTTCCAGTGGGCGCGGATCCTGTGCAAGTGCAAGATAGTTTCATTAACATTGGTGGTGTTAGTCGCACGGTAAGCGTCACGCAAGTGTTTGCATATCATTGGTGACCATTATTTTCATCATAGGTATCCCCTATAGTGCGGGTGGCGCTTGAACCCGTCACCCCTTCTGATATGCCGAAACTTGTCGCCGGGATGAGGCTCCTTGCTCAAGCTGATCCGTGCGTTGAAACATTCCAGCAACAAACTGGAGAACATGTGATTCTGACCGCAGGAGAATTACACTTGGAGGTATGATTTGATCGCTCACTGTCATCTCCTTTCATTCACCGTGTTCACAGAGATGTCTGAAAGATTTGCGAGAGAGATTTGCTCGTGTGGAGATTCAGGCGTCTAAACCAATAGTTCCTTTCCGTGAAACAGCTGTGAAAGCCCAAGGTATGCATAATTACCGATGCATCGTCTCGCCACCCACTTTTTGAGGATAGATATGGCACCCTCGAAGACGCCAAATGCTGCTCGCGGGACCATCAAGGGTGTAAGCTCACAGAACTTGGTCACTTTTTCGATTCGCTCGGCGCCTGTTCCCGATGTCATCTTGCAATTCCTGCTGCACAATTTAGCGACTCTCAGGACATTGCAACAGGACAGTCAAATTGACAGAGATACCTCCGGTAGCAGTATCGATATTATTTCCGAGAATGAACTGGTGGGTGTTCAAGGCGATGTACTCCATACTCCAAATGTTAGAGCGGACCAATTCTGGAATGCACTAGAAGGGAAGTGCAACGAAGCTGGCGGGGAATGGGTGAATATTTGCAACAGAATCTGGTCATTTGGTCCTCGTCACGCTGGGGGTTGTGTTCTTATTGATTATCGCAAAGATACCACACCGTTATCGTGCGTTACCTCGTGAAGTCACTTGCGGTGTCACTGATGTTGTATTAAGACTGAGGCGGCGTCTCTCACGGAATCATCCAGCTCAGTCTACGGATACATCCGGCAATGATGTTGATTTCACGGGCTATGTTGAGACAGGCTTCCAGCTAGCCACGTTCCAAGGACCGTTGTGCGCTGAGCCTGTCGAAGGGATGGCCTATTTCGTTGAGTCGATTGACGTTGATGCCGACGGCGTCCAGAAGGAGATCGGTATGTTCTTACAAGTGTTTGACCTCAAGATATAATGGCTGAGCATTTTGAACAGTCCAGAATAGATTGTCACAAGTGACAGGCTCTGTGATATCAGCGGCGAGAGATGCTTGCAGAAATGGACTGCTTGATTGGTCCCCTAGGCTTATGCTGGCGATATATTCGTGTGACATTCAAGCCTCGAGTATGTGATCCACTGGTCAGTTCCAGAGCCTATATTCATCAGAGTTTATCTTTCAGCGGATGTCCTTGGGAAAGTCTACGGAGTGGTTGCGAAACGACGCGGTCGAATCGTGGCTGAAGAGATGAAAGAAGGAACTACGTTCTTCACAGTATCTGCTCTTCTTCCTGTTGTGGAGAGTTTTGGTTTCGCAGACGGTGAGCTTGAATGTGCAAGCTGCGATGGGGTAGTCTCATGCCATAATGCAGATATACGCAAACGAACATCTGGTGCTGCAAGCCCACAGCTAATTTTCAGCGGGTGAGTGATGCCACCTGTTGGGCGTTTGCAGGTCATTGAAATGGGGCACAAGATATGAATTGCTCGATCAAGATCCTTTCTGGATACCAACGACTGACGAAGAGCTGGAAGACCTAGGTGAGAAAGCAGATCGAGACAATATCGCGAAAGGTTACATGGACAGCGTGCGAGAACGGAAAGGTATGTTTGTAGACCGAAAAATTGTGCAGTTTGCGGAGAAGCAAAGGACGCTGAAGCGGTGAGATCGGTGGACTTTGCCATCGTGCAGTAATGTGTTGTTCCAGTTCCTTAGCATGTATTCTGCGATAACGCGATATGAACTGTATTATTACGTAATAGTCCGTTGTGAGGGCATACGGCTCATCTTAGCTAGCTGAGTTGACTTCACTCCGCTTCCGCCAATCCATCAGAATTCGTTCCACTTGAGGTTCTTCAGTCTACGTCAGCTCCCATATGGCTGCAATCGGCCTTGCCATGTACAATGGTGTCAACGGTTACCCCTCCCAATCCACCACGATTACTGTCGAACAGGAACAGCAGATCTCACAGCTTCCGGAGGAGCAATACATTTCCACCTTCTTCTGTCGAGCTCTTTATGACTACCAAACACAAGATGCTTCCTCTCTCTCCTTCCACAGGAATGAAATTATCGAGGTTCTCACCCAGCTTGAGTCAGGCTGGTGGGACGGACTCCTTGGCGATGAACGGGGATGGTTTCCATCCAATTATGTAGCAGTGTTATCTGATGAGGAGGCAGAGATCGCTCTTTCCAACCATGACGCTACAACTCAACAAGGGCCTCTCCAGCAAATACATGAAATGGCTCGTGATACCCATTCGAATGACTTCCACTCCCGGACTCAGGACCCTCACTTATCAGACAGTGAATGGTCACGAAATACACGTGACCCGTCTGTTCCATCCAACGGTCTTCTTGAATCCCGCAGTGCTGCGGAACACAGTGCAACTTTGTCAAGCGACTTCTGGATGCCCCAAGTCACACAGGATGGTCAGGTGAGTAGAGCATTTTGCTCGCTGTGATTCCTTACACACCAGACCAATCTCCTCTTCTCCTCCAGATTTACTATGTTAACACACAGACGGGCCAGATTTCGCGAGATTTACCCATGGAAGGTGACGATGTATCGGCTGGTGAACTTGCTGGACTGGCTTCTTCTCCACCAAGTTCGCGGTCGGGCACAAGCGCAGGGTTAGGACTCAGCGCCTTGACGGAACCTTCCATCCCAGGTTTTGGTGTTCTAAGGCGCTCCGGGACGCCTGAGCCTTGGGTGAGACGACTTGCCGATGATGGCATGTCTTACTATTACTGGAATAAGCTCACTGGTCAAAGGAGCTGGACAATTCCAGAAATAGAGGCTGCTGTGCACAAGGGCAGGACTCGCGCCCTCACCAGTTCCTCCACTGCCTCATCGGATTTATTTAATAGTCCGGATGAGGATTCGGCGCCAACGCGATTTCGATCTGATTCAACGACATCCCAAACCCAACATGGGCAGGATCGGAGTCACAGCAAACCAGAGCATGTCAGTGATTCTGAAGATTCCTGCCTTTACTCTCCAGACCATGGTGATTCACCGTCAACCAGTGGGCGCTCTCAAAGTGGTCAGGATCTTTTTGCGGACCAACTGGCTCTTAGGAAACCTTCCGTTGAACTGACCGCAGCCGAGAAAATTGCCCAATCACTCCAGCAATCATTAGCACCACCACCCCGGACCTTATTTCTGATCTGTCTCATGTCGCACATAACGCTATCTCCGCCGTTGTCCAGAAAAACCAGTCGCTGGTCGGTGTATCTCGAAGAGCAGAACACGGACAAGTGCTTGACAGGCTCATTAGGGCTGTTGTCATCACCGTCCGTAATCTACTTTACATATCCGCATCGCCTGGTCACATACCCAGCAATCTCATACCACGCGATGCCCGTGGACGCCGCGAGACTACTGCATCACAGACGCTTTTGAAGCCAGCTCAACGCAAAGTAACCGCCACGTTATCCAAGCTCGTCCTTTCTGCTCGAGCCATGGAGTACGACTCGGGTCCTGCGGCACATGAAACGGCATCTCGTGTTGAAAGTGACGCGGCAGAGCTTGATCGCGCCATCGTAACATTCGTTGTTGAAGTCCAGCGGTGCCAAAACGAACGACTCGGTGGCGTAGGAGCAAAACGGGTTCAGGGTTGCTTCTCCGCAGTCTACCTTGGGCTGGGGCTAGTTGGTGCGGGGTATGCAGGGTCTTGGAGGGGTTTTGGCTGGGTACCGCTGGATGACAATGATGAAGCCCCTCAGAGAATTTTAGATGGCGATGTTTTCTCTGAGTTCAAGACGCATATGGTATCAATGCAAGCGAGGTTCGGAACACTCCACACCACGCTCAAGACCATCAGCGATGAGTCTCGTGAGTGTGTTATTATTTTATGTTGTGATCTATCTGTTGATATATTTTCAGAGCAACGAGTATGGATTGCAGGTCGTGAGCTTCTTTCCGGCCTTTCATCACTCCTCCTATTCGTTGCCAATATTCATATCGCTCGTCACGTCGATATCGATGGTTTCTCTTCCAACGTGGCAGATGCTGAACGCGCTGCTTTGTATGCTCAGACCGTGGACAAAGCTCGCTTGCTCACACGCACGCTCGAAGCCATATTACAAGCTCTATACGATGACGCAGCTACACTGCTTCTCGCGATGCAGCGAGTCCGTCGTCTTACTTACAGAACCTCGCGGCGAGATCGTGACTTCCAGTGCGAGTACCTAGACGCCATCTCCGTCTCTCTCAAGTCAAATCTTCAATTCCTCATGCAATCCCTTGATACCCTACTCTCCCTCGGCCACGATCAAGCAGACATAGCACAAGGGGAATACACAGGTGCAATAGAGTGGCGCATGTCACGTTTAAGCATCATTGACAGCAACTTTGACGCCCGTCCCATGTCTGTCCTCGACCCTGCGGATCCAGAGAGCGAGGACATTGTTGACATCGAAGTTGCTTTTGGTGCGTCTGGAATGAAAAAGTCGGCAGCCATTCTCGGTGATCGAGCCCCAACATTCCGAAGCCAATCGCAATTGTCTGACACCACCATCACCCTTACCGATCGGTCACTTAAATCAGCGGCTTCGAACTACGACCCCACTATGTCTGTGCACACCCTGGTTCCTTCAACATTTGAGAAACCCCAGGATGTCCTGTCGATGAGCGACTCGGCTTCAATGCTTGATGACGACTGTAAGCGACATTTGTTTATTCCATCCTTTTCTCGGCTTATGATATGTACAGCCGCGACCACGAGAACAGCAACGAAGATCAAAAAAATATTTGGCGATGACGCTCCTGAGCACATCATCAGCACAAAGCCCTGGTATCTGCGGCCCGACTACACGAAGAATGACATGACCATCGATGTAGATGGAAGCATTCGAGCAGGAACTGTTCCAGCTTTGGTCGAACGTCTAACGTCACATGACCCTTCAGGTAAGGGCGCTTAGTAACCTATCCGCCTACGGTATCATATTCAGTAGCGTGACATTATAGACCCTACGTTCATCAAAACGTTCTTGATGACGTACAAGTCATTCACCACCCTTGATGACTTTTTCGACCACCTCGTCCGCCGCTTCCGCATCCAAACTCCGGAAGGGTTGAGTCCCGCTGAGTCGGAAGAGTGGAGAAAGCTCAAGCAACATATCATTCAGATGCGGTACGTCGTTGTTGATTCTTCCGCACTACACCTAATGTGATTTTCAGTGTCCTAAACACTCTCAAGGCCATGATTTCCGATGAAGATTTCCTTGAGAAAGAGGATATGTACATCCTCAATCGAATGAAAGAATTCTTGCAGAACGAGGATGTTAGCAAGTTTTCAGGTGCAAAGCAGCTACTCACACTTGTCGAACGTGCAGTGAGTTCAGCGTCGTTGATATGGTCCAGGCTGTCTGACTCAGGCGCTACAGCGTGGAGGAGACGTCAAGAAGGGCTTGACTCCTACTTTAGGCAGTCCACCTGCCTCGATCTTGCCCAAGCCCAACAAGAAGTTGAAACTTTTGGACGTAGACCCCTTGGAATTGGCACGGCAGTTGACGATTATGGAGAGTCACTTATACCAGAAGATACGGCCAGTGGAATGTCTACAGCGTTCGCGGGAGCAAAAGACAGACCACAACGATAATATTGCTCGGGTAATCCAGACAAGTAATCGGGTATGGTCCAGCCCTCCGATAGCCATCGTATGCTCATAACTTACCAGATTGCTAACTGGGTAGCCGACTCAGTTCTCATTCACGAGGACTCCAGGAAGCGTTCGGCTATCTTGAAGCAGTTTATAAGTGTGGCTGATGTGAGTGGTCTGCTACGGAACTCATTCGCACGATGCTTACTTCCCTCAGCGATGTCGCTCGATGCACAATTACTCGAGCATGGTTGCTATCGTATCAGGACTGAACTCGCCTCCTATAAGGCGTCTCAAGCGCTCGTGGGAGCAAGTAAATGCGCGACATATGGCTCAACTTGGCACATGCGAGATGACCATCGATTCAGGCAAGAACTTTAATAATTATCGTTCGACGCTCGCAAGAGTCTCGCCCCCCTGTGTGCCTTTCATTGGTGAGCTTTCTACTTTGATTCTTTGTTGCTGATGTATTCATTTACATGTGAAGGCGTCTTCCTTACTACACTAACCTTCATCCAAGATGGAAGTAAGGACACTCTTCCAGGTAACTTGGTGAACTTCCGAAAACGACAGAAAGCTTCGGAGGTGATCCAAGATATTCAGCGCTGGCAAACATTCCCACATAATTTCAATCCTATTACGAGCGTACAAACTTACCTTGAGGAATCACTTGCTAAGTTCAGCGAGCAGGTTGATGTGGGCGATTACTTTTGGAACCTTAGTCTGGAACGCGAACCCCGCGAGAGAGAAGATGAGAAGATGGCTCGATTGCTGCAAGAGAGTGGATTTTTGTAAATGGGGACTTATACATGTGTTTTATCTTCATATAGTTGTAGAAATACAACTTGCTTCTGATGTAAGTACTTATTGATGATCTATATCCAGTTTCTTGGTTATCCATGACTCGCTCATCTCTCAACTTGAGGCCAGCCAAACAGTGTGACCAGGGCATCATCCTTTCTATTACGGTGAACATCTTGACTCCAATTCAAAAGCCTAAGAATCTATTGCAGGCGTAATACATATAACCGTATGTTCTGACTAGCTAGTGATCTATCTCTCCACTCATGTTTGCATTCCACCTCTGAGCCCTCCGTCTTGCTACAACATTGCCCTTGTAAAATGTTGTACGGTCGAATCCCGGGCTTAGCACTGCAGATTGCCATCGACATGCCCCATGTACTACAACGAAATCGGCGGGATCACCAACGCGGGGGACAATACCATCGCCTTCATCCGCAGATTCCCCACTAGTATCTCCACCGTGCATGATGCCAATGGCTTCTTTAGATGTTGTCGACACCGATCGCTACGATTATCGTCAGATTATGGCAAGGGCTAATGCTACCCAGTTCACCCACCAAAAGCAATCTCCAGTCTGGTTCTGTACCCACTTGAAAAAGGGCGACGCCAAGACTAGCAAGCGTGAGGGGATCGAGTGACCCCTGTGGCGTGAAGGCATTCTCGACGTTATTTACAGAAAGCGCAACACGGACTCCATGATCGCGGTAAACCTGCGGCGCATTGATTGTGCGCCCTGCAAGCGGGACAGTAACTTTTCCGCTAAGATCCGCACGACCCATCATGTAGATATCACTTTGCGGTAGTGCGACAATCTCCAACGGCAAGACTTCTGTGGCGCGCTTCAATTCGGCCCACTCTCCGTCCGAAAAGAGTCCCAACCTGGTTGCATGTCCAATAGTAACACATCTTCCACTACTTCTGCACCAGGATCGCTCACGCATCTGCTGCAACACATCCCAAACCATCGGAGCGACATCCGGATCGAGATTGTAATCCAGGTGAAAGTCTGCATGTAGGCTGTGTTTCTCAGCGAGAGACAATATGAGTTCGATGTTCTTGAGAGCATGTGCACGGTCAGGTTCAACCCAAGGCGCAGAGCCGACGACAGAAACGCCTGGACGAGAAACTGCATCACAAAGCAGATTGTAATTCGGACCGGGTTCTGTTGAAGCCGCGAACTCATGGAGCGCCTCTTGGGCAAAAGCTGAAAACAAATATCAGCGCTCCCAAAAATGTAGCGACGGAAAATAAAGGTAGCAGACCAACTATTTGGATATGACAAACCTCAGCCCATTCTTTGGCTAATTGAAGTCCCATATCTAGACATGTGAACCCAACTGTTGTATCCACCTCAACGAAGGCTCGCATCGCAGTGACACCAGATTCCACGCTCTCTCGGATGAGATAAGTCGCCCTGGCGTAGAGATTATCGACATCCTTTGGAAATTTTGCTTTAGCTTTATTTGTAACTTGAAGAGCTTCAGGTAAAGACCTTGGACATAGTCAATATTTCAATCATGTTGTAGAGAAATATGATGCAACGTACCCAGTGATCAACGGGTCACACTGACCGAGGATAAAACACTTGTCGAGGTGAATGTGTGAGTGACACAGCCTACACATAGGAAGTCTTCAGACCTAACAGCTAATTCGTGGACAAAGCCAAACCTACGAAGGGACTAGCACCCCACCACCAGCTTCGATAACCGTAGCTTCATCGTGAGGTATGCATGACCCTGAAGAGGTTATACTCTGTACGCGGCCACCAAGGCAGGCTATGTCCCATGCAGAAGTCTCTGAATGTTCTGCGCATGGCAGTCGAACGTTACGTATCACAGTACCGAAGTTTGGAGTCGCCATTATCGATGACGGTACCTCGCAGGCCCTAGCGTAGAAATTATATTACTGAGGGAGCGCAGACACACTGACTTTCTCATGTGCAAGTCAGGTGAACTTCACCAAGACGGTCCAAGAATAGAGATTGCCTAATCGAAGAGCCAAGAAAGTCACGGAAGCGGGAAGCCACAGTCGTTTGTTCCCGCGGATGCAATCCGTGTCGACGCGCCGCGAATTGAGGAATTGATAAGCCATGTTGATTGCGGCATGTCGCCCGCACTGTCCCCCTTGGCAGATCAGCCTGAGCGAGCGGCCTTAGAGTCTTAGTACTTCATCGTGACGGCGGTCCTGAATTGGCTCTGCGAACGCCGAACACTATGACTTCCCACGAGTCCACGGTACTGTACGTTGAGACGAGGCTACTGCGTATGCCCTCGATTTTGAAGATGGATGTTTGGTGACTCTGGAGACAGAAGACACGACAGCTGACTACCCGTCTCCATTCAGTTGCCTTCGAAGGAACGACTGTCTTCCTTCTTCTGTAGGTCTGGCTAGGGGAGACTAACGGCCTGGTGTAGTAGTACCTGCATTTGATCGATGATGCTTTATGCTGTACATGGAGGGGTAAAATCAGACTGCCGATATATGCTTCACTCAGTCTACGAATCGACTCTCAGATCCACCAACGCACCCAGAGTTCTAAGTTGCTTAACCACCTCTCTCGCGTCAGATGCGCGGTACCCTGTTGCATCGTTCACAATTCTTCTGATCGCCGTCAAATCTCTTGCGTCCCCCATCACTCCAGTTCTTTGAAGCTGGTAGCGAATGATGACCACGGGCAGCGACTGCCCTCTCGCGCGCCAGAGACGCAGCCACTCGGAGAGCTGCGGGAGGTAGTAGAATTTCGTCATTAAGGGCATCTCAATCGTCAGCTGGCGCAGGCACGTCCATAACGGAAGTGCTTTCTTGTCGTACGTTTCCAATGCAAGTTGATCAGCGATCTCCCGAACATCGTGGTCAAGGACCACTTCTGTCACATGAGGGAACGCGGTAAAGATAGAGCATAAGTTCTTTCCGGGGCCATGCATTGACTGCAGTATGTTCTTCATCGTCAACTTGCGCACGGACAGAAACTTCGGCGTTTGGTCTTGCCGGAGGAAGAATGCTGGTGAGGAGAAGTCGGGGGGACTGTCTTCCTCCCATGATGCTAGGGAGTCACCATAGACTGCGAGATTGTGTAGATTCGGCGTGGCGATGGTCCTGAGGATGGCACTGAGATAGGCTGGCTTCTCTGTGCTCATAATGATGCTGAGGGTTTGGAGAGCGGGTGGTATGACTGGGTGCAGTATATCGTCCGTCTCTACATGTCCCAGAAGAATAACGCGTTGGTGCAACTCGAGATATACGAGGTTTCGTGCAGATGACAGGAGATTGCGAAATATCGCAAGACTGTTTGGAGTGTAGCTGCATTTGCTAAGGCTGAGATGTGTCAGGGACGATGCGTCGAAGTGCCAATGTAATAGGCTCGAATCACATCCCTCCAATATCAGCGTCTTCAGCGAAGGAGTGTTTGTGCTCGACAGAAGCTGAAAGGGTTTTTTTCACAAAAGTGACCGAATCACGATTGTGACAGTTGATCTCGACCACCTGCAATGCAGGCGCATGAGGAAAGCCCAGCTTCGACAACACAAAGTCGAAAAGGTCTGTGTGATGGGACTCCTCCTTGATGATTCTGAGACTCCTCCATCTGTGACTGCACTCCCGCAGCATTTCGAGGCACGTCTTGGCCTCGTCAATAGCCAGAACTGTTTTGACCCACGGGTGATGATAGCGAGGGCGCGCAACGTGTATGACAACGTCAACCAGCGCATTCGCAGACCTCTTCACGCATCTTTCGAGATGTTTCCTCGAAAAGGCACCACGCCTGTGCTCTATTAACATATGCAGGCGTGTCCAGAAACGGGAGGTACTGAGAACAAGCGACCGCCATCCGCGACAAACACTTGCAAATGTCACACAATCGAAGCCCAGCTTGTCGTCGACACTGTATACGTCATCTATGACGGCCTGGAAAACGTCAAGGAGGAGTTTGTCTGGCAAACCCGATATCGGAAAGATACGTTTTCCCAACAGTCTGAGGTTTTGGTCATATGTGCTGCATTGATGACGACTCAGCTTGAGAAGGGAAGAGATAGAAGGGAAGCAAGTTTTCCTACCTGCTTGTGCGGGGCGGGTACTAGCACGTTAGGTAGTACCATGATAACACGAGCTTTTGAGTTGGCGTCTGACGCAGAAAGTGAGTACATGCAGTGTCACCTCGGGTCCGCAGAGGATCAGGAATTCTCATGCTGTCATGGGTGGGAGCACTGTAGCGCTGGGCCTATCAAATGCTCATTGCGAATCCGCCTTCTGCTTGGCAACACGGAGCGGGTATGTTTGTCCCTTTCGTTGAGTCAACACCGGTGCCGCCATAAGCAGCCGATTGCAAGTGAGCCTGAATATAACTCGGCCGTGCATGCTCAGCTGGGCGTCGTTGCGACATAAGAGATGTGAGTTCACGAGAAGTAAGCCAAAGCCATCACTGGGGAGAATAATTACGCGACCACCCTGACGCCCGGGCCTGTTGGCGACCCCCGTACTGGAGGCCAAATAGGCTTTGACGCCATCGATCTCAGTGAACGTGACGAGCCTATAGGTCTGCCTTCAAGGACCGATCCTCTATTGCAGTCCGGACAGCTCAGGTATGCTCGAGGCATTTTAGCGTTGAGAGTGGATGGACTCTCCTAATATAAGGGCGGTCGCATGTGAAACGTTTAAACGTTAACGCTCGCCCCTTCGTTACTTTCGACGCAGTGGACCCTCGGGCAATCCCGGGCCACACAATATTCGGTTCATACCTTATCGACTACCTAATTTCTAAATGGTAAAGGATGATTAATATTTGATTTCCAGTACCTGTAAGGGGCGAGCGATCAATGATTGATTAATTTGAAACATCGAGTATGTTTTGTATTATTTATAGCATATTCTTCGCTTCTACTCACTTGACTGTCTACGTTACAATTCTTTGCTAGTCCTCATGCTCAGGAGGATTTGTGTTTGAGTTGTGCTGCAGTCAGCCGTTGTCAGAGGAGAAGTCATCTAGTAAGCGCACTAGTTGAAGCATAATAAGCGACTGTGCTATCTTTGTATTCATATATTCTCAGGCGATCGAAGCGTATTTTGGGTGGAGATAAGAGCAGAAAGTGCAGGATCTGACATTTATGTTTTCGTTTTACGGGACTGGATCAACCAAAGTCGCGTGGGGAAGTATGGTAACAGCGAAGGTTAACGTTCATCCGCAAGCTCGATATCCTCCCTGTCAAATCACCATCGACTTGACGGGAAACTCGAGAGTGACGTGTAACAGGGGGTAACATTCAAATGAAAACCTCACAGTAAAGAAACTCAGCAGCAATAAACTAGCATCAGCCCTCAAAGTTGCATAAATTAGTTGAAAAAGGGATTTTTTTTTTCTTGAGCATGTGTGGCGCGGGAACCTGTGACATTTGTCACGCTTCCGCTACTCTGAGTCTTTAGTCTTCGTCTTACAATGGGCCATGCCACAATCAGTGAAGACCTCAAATATAAGATTGTGCTCATGTACGAAACCGATGGCTTGACTATGGGGGTGATTGCAGAGACACTTTGTTTCAATTGGCCTTGTTTCGACAGTCATTCGCCTTCACCGAAGTGACCAACCCTTTTGGTCATCATACAAGGACGTCCATATCCACAACCTCCATTTCATTTCAGCTACCGTTGATGCTAATCCTGACAGATGTTGGCCTGTATCTTGATGAAATACAGAGAAAATTAACAAATGTGCTGGACATCTGACCCGCAAATCAACAACAACTTGAGCTGCTGCACAGCGAGATGAAGAACTTCAGACACTCTGGGAAGCTGATATGGTGCAGTACACTGATCCTGAGGCCTGAACTCTTCGTCTTTCTTGACGAGAGCTCAGTTGATCAATCTACAGCCGAGCGAATGTACGGCCGGACATCAATTGACATTCGTGTGTTTGGCGTTGGGTGACAGCTGAGTGTGACGACGCCGGCACTGCCACCACCGCATCGGGCGAAATTTCGAAAAACTCCATTTTCA
>JABBWA010000897.1:0-13397 GCA_016628065.1 Suillus lakei | reverse complement strand
TCACGTTGCGAATCTGGCCCCTCAAACATCTCTACATGCATGTCCTGTAAAAAATTCCATCCCAGGCATACCCGTGCCTTTCCTTCACAATTCTGAGCTCCAAGCCATGAACTCTACATGACCGTCTATCCTCGGGCCTCGTCTACCTCCAAGTCTCTACCATCCTGCAGGCACCGGTCTTCGCCGACCGTTCACGTGAGTTCTTCACAGAACGCCCTTATGCATTATGCACATGTTAGCATTCGGCCTTCCGCAATCCGTATCCTCGATGCGCTGATATAGCTCAAATTTGGGTATGTTTTCTATCAAGTTATCTTCCATGTTCGCTACCTGATGTCCCCATCACTCGCATACAGTCTCATGCTGCCTCGATTCACGAGTCGTTGTACTCGAACAGTGTGGCATTCATCTACCGTACCGCTTGTAAGGTCATCAGCTTCCGCCTTCGACACCCTAGAGTCCTCCAGAACCACCATATTACTCAACCGCACACCACACCCTCGAGTACCACCCAATCGTGCCCTCCCAACCTCCAATACCTACTCCAATTTCCTCCGCTGTCTGGCTGCTTTCAGCGTCTGCTCCAGTCCACCGCACCTCCCTGCACCCTCCCCACGAGCAATTGCAACCTCCTACACTCCAAAACAATCAGCATCCTCACTGCTGGCGCACCGAATTAGTACAGTGTCCTGACGAGCCCTGCTTATGCGTTGCTGCACCAAACTCTTGCAGCTGCGGCATCCACATCCCCTTTTCATATGTTCACCCGCCACGCTGCGCTTTCTTCTCACTGCCTAGCCTCCAATTTGCATATTTCCCTGCTACTTCTCCCGCCAGCCTCGCCCTCTCAGGGGCTCCTCGTTAAGGACCCACGATTGTAAGAGGTTTAGGATGCAGTGAATAAAACAGAATGTAATCATGTACGGCCCAAATCGACGTTCCAAAGCTCATTGCGCCCAGCTATGAATAATTAATGGTAAGTGCTGTGCGCTAGAAACAAGTGTTTCGCAACTCACAATTGGCACGGAGACTTTGAGACCAGTCTTGCCAACTTCATGCATGCGTCACAACGCTTCGTACTAAAGACCCAGACAACCCAGTATTCACCCATCACATCACAGAATCACTCGAAGTAGGGGGGTGGACACAGCTCATTCCGAGCCAGGAAGTCTGAGCAGGGATGAGAGACTACGGGTACGTAAGTCATATGGGTAATAATGTATTACATGGACTTTTGAAGATCTCCCGCTGTAATAGGGTACATCATGTAGGTTGGCTAGCTCTTAGTCTACGTTCGTCAAGTATTTATCACTTGTGCAGTGCACACATGTAGATCACGTTCCTCTTTTCTTTTCCCTCCTCTCATGTTACATATATAGCAAAGGCTTAATACATCATCACGTAGTAGCACCGTATTTTGGCTCACCATTTCTTGTATATGTCTGATGCACTGCACTCGCCACTACAATCGAGTATCTCCCGACGCAGTGATTGACCCATGCCCACCCACCGCTTCACAACTCACCTTGCACCTCAGTAGTCTTCCCATCTCTGCTAGTAAATGATATCATGCACCTCACTCGTAAGCATGTCCTAATTTGTCAGTTAAACGCGGTATTGTAGTATGTACGACTATGCATCATAAAAATCAAATATTCGAAAAATCTGAAGCGACTAGTACGCATCTGGTTTACTCATCCTCTTGTACCACATCTTCTCGAAACCCCTCGCAAACGCATAGACGATGGCTCCCACCACAAACCCTACGAACACACCGACGTCGCCACTGCCCTGCCTCGCCACTGATCCTACATACCAAGCTTGTGAGATGAACGGAACAAGAGCTCCGCAGGCGCACATGAAAGCCACGACCGCGGGGATACCGCTAGGCAAGAGTGCATATGAAGCCCAAGTCGTAATGGGATATTGGTCCTCAGAAAACGAGGCTCGTCTGAATAACACATGCTCTGTAAAGATTATCGCAGCAAAGGCTGACGACCAGTACCCAACGATGTCTGAGGGATTAGGTTGTTAGCGTTAATCACAGATACCGATATCATTGGGACTCGTACCGAGGATGTCCACAAAAGTAGTGTAGAACCTTTTGGCACCAACGATGGCCATCGGTATCAGGCTTGAACGTGAATCATGAGCGTCGTCAAAGTTTGCATCCACTCGAGGACACTCACATTCCCTCTGAGATGAGGATATATACCCATCTAGGCACCGCAGCAGACCTCGTACCAATAGCCATGAAACTGTTGATGAGCGTATACATTATCGGTGCACAGCAACTGGGTACGCTGAGAGCGACCAGAGCAGTCAGTATTTTCCCAAATGCGCCAGTGGGCAATAACACGCTGTATAACAAGCCACCGACGGAAGAGTTGTCATCAAACCCTTCATTCCAAGCTGGTACGTTCGGAGCTGCGGCCGCGAATACAGCACCCAGAGCCTGACTAGTCACCTTTTCAAGAGAAGATGTTAAGATGCCGCTGATAACACCATATGGGGGCTTACATTAGAAACAAATAACCCCAGATATGTGTAGATGAAAATTCTAATACTATCAGGACGTTAAGAAGAGTTTGTGGATATGTTCCGAAAAAGCTCACGAGGAAGCATCAGGGCTATGGTATACGCCATAGTCAGGAGTCATGGTACACCAACTGATCATGTTAGATGCGAGAAGGGACGCGAAAGAGATGATGTTAGCAGTTGTTGCTGGAGGGACGGGAACTGATAGATTTTCGCGTAGTTGTGGATAACCAACAACCAGTATGGTGATAAAAGCAATCACATTCGGGATCCAGGCGACACTTTCATACCTATGAATCAAAATTCTGTCAGAATTCTGGATGATTTGTGTTGGAGTAGTCCTACCAATGGATAACGCGGTATCCACAGAAGGTGACCTTGAAACCAGTCAGTTTGGTACAGTATGCTTAATTCTGACATACCACAAGAGTAATGATAGCAACGATGACAATTCCAAGAGTATCATTGAGTCGAGGGGACAAGCTAGCTATCGTTTGTCCACCAATGATGCAGGTCAAGATAAGGAAGCCTTCCAGGGAGAAAACATTCAAGACGGCCGGTATGATGGCACCGAAATACCTTGATATTCGTCAGTGAATGACACTGGCAATCGAAAACATGACTCACCCCCATGAGAATCTCGCTTGTACCATAGTTCGCATGCCAAGCTTTGGCCCAAAAACAGCACTAGCACACTACTATGACATCCCCAGAAATGCAAGGAGAAGAATACGAAAACTCACGAGAACGCAGGAAACAAGCAAGTCCTAGCTGACGACCATTTACTTCAAATCAATACTTGAATGAACCATTGGCACTCACACCAGGTTAATGACGACAATGATAGTCATAGAGTCGCGAACTCCCAGGGCAAAACATGCAGGTCCAGCAGTACCAGTGCTGAATCTGCAGGTGTTAAGTAACTCGACAGAAAGCACCAGACAGAACTCAAAACGCACCCCAAGATATTCATACTAGCAGAGAACCAAACGAAAAACATTTGGTACCACCGAGTTTCGAGACGTTCCTCTGCTGGCACCGGTGCCACGCTGATCCAAATACCAGGTAAGAACTTTACAAACAGATATCACAGCAATGTGTTCTCACTCACCCATGCGTTTCAACCCCACACCGAGAAAGCAACAGAGTGGTGCGTCCGAGGAATCCTGTACGGTGGAGATTGTCCTCCAGATCACAACCGGGCGTGGAATTGCAGTTGGACTCTGCCTGTTTCCGCTCCACTGAGTCGGGCTGCATTGCTTGAGGGGTGTCGACCTAAGACGTTTTAGTTTGTTCCACGTCTAACAGCGCCAATGAGAGTGCTAGCTGTGGGGCGCTTGAAGCGACTTGATCTCGAGAATCCATCCCTAGATATATAACGTTAGCAAAATAAGTAGGATCCAAAACTTTTACAGATTACCACATGGAACATCAAAACACCATGATAGAACGCCTCGATGGGCCTGATCGACTCCGTATCCCTACACAAGTAGAACTCGAAACTTTTAAGGATTATCAAAACATCGGTGATGATTGAGCGCCTTTGATTTTCTTGCCATCGCATCAAAGCAGACCCATGCATGCCCTCCCTCTCCCAGAAGAACCTTGTCTGCACCCAAATCAAGATGAAGCATGGCTTCATAGATGCCTAACCCGCTAAGGAGCAGCATGAAAGAAGACAGCTGCGCATGCAATCAATGTTGCACTGTCACTGGTTCGCATGGGTGTGCGAATCTCCTCGGTAGTTCCGCCACTCCAAAGGAAGACTGCAGACAGTCTGATAGTAAGACCGGCGAAGTTCAGTCCATTAGATATGAAATCGAGTGCTAGTATGATACCTAGCAAGGTCACCAGCTTAGCCCGAAGTGGCACCCCGACCCGTACCCCACTAGCTACTAGGCTAGCCATCATCCACGAAGTAGGACCAAGAACAACGCCAGTTGGGAAGGAGAAATTGTACTCGGACAAGTACCCTGAAGATTAAAAAAAGCAATTCATTCCCCCGGAAGAGTGCCAGTAGTCAGTGGTGTGGAAATTCTAGCAGTTGTTTGTGGGAGTGTTCTGTTGATTTACTTTGTGTGATTGATGCTTGATGCCACGACGCCTAGGTGCTCCTGTAGATGACATGCGTAGTATGATCTTTCAGACTGTATAGATATCAAGGGATATCCGTCATTAGCACAGCGTATTTATCATGTTCAACAATCATGACTCGGATTTAAACAAACCTGCGAGCCTACAGATGACTAGAGTAGTGACTGAGATCTCACAAACAGACACTTTCATCCAAGCGGACAACATCCTGAATTCCCGCTCACCTGCGAAGATCAAATCAAGCTTCACTGTACAAAATGCGTCCGCGTACCAAAGTTTCCAAAAGCGCACTAGGCAGTCTGCGACATAGATAGCTTTCAAATTTTCAAGCTTCAGGCTCAAGCTCTTACTTACTTGGGACTTGTCATAGTTCGAAGTTGTGGTCTTGTGGTTCAGTATGCGTCGAGTGTCTATGTGCGGTTTCAGTAGCCTTGACTCGGAAGCTCAAGATGAACGCAGAGGAAACGTCTTCCCACGAGCTCCTTGGCACCAATCAAAAACTAATTTGTCTACTATATCAAAGGGCAGTCAAATGACAAAGATAATTCATGTACAGGTCAAGATAAGTACTAGTGAGCACCTGCTTTACCCATCTTCTTGTACCGTAACTTCTCCAAACTCCTCGCCAACGCATAGGCGATAGCTCCCACCACAAACCCTACAAACACACCAACGTCTCCACTGCCCTGCCTCGCTACTGGTCCTACATACCAAGCTTGTGACATGAACGGAACAAGAGCTCCACAGGCACACACGAAGGCCACGACTGCAGGGATACCGCTAGGCAAGAGAGTATACGAGGCCCAAGTCGTGATGGGATACTGATCCTCTGAAAATGAGGCTCGTCGGAATATCACATGCTCTGTGAGTATTATTGCAGAAAACACTGATGACCAATATCCAATGATATCTGAGAGATCAGCATGTTAGCGCTACCAATGGATACCGATATTTGGGACTCGTACTAAGGATGTCAACAAATGTAGCATAAAACTTTTTGGCACCAATAATGGCCACCGGTATCAGGCTTAAACGCAAATCATGAGCGTCGCCGATTTTTGCATCCAGTCGAGGACACTCACATTCCCTCTGAGATGAGGATATATACCCATCTAGGCACCGCAGCAAACCACGTAGCGATAGCCATGAAACTGTTGCTGAACGTATACATCGTTGGTGCACAGGCGCTGGCTATGCTGAGAGCCACCAAAGCAGTTAGGATTTTTCCGAATGTACCTGTAGGTAACAATACGCTATGTAACAAGCCACCGGCGGAAGAGCTGTCATCGAATCCTGCATTCCAAGCAGGCACGCTCGGAGCTGCTGCTGCAAATGCGGCACCCAGAGCCTGACCAGTCACCTTTTCAAGAGAAGATGTTAAGATGCCACTGATAACGACATATAGGGCTTACATTAGAAACGAAAAACCCCAGATATGTGTAGATGAAAATTCTGATACTATCAGGATGTTAAGAAGAGTTTGTGGATATGTTCCAAAAAAGCTCACGAGGAAGCATCAGGGCTATGGTATACGCCATAGTCAGGGATCATGGGACACCAGCCGATAATGTTAGATGTGAGAAAGGACGCAAAAGAGATGACATTAGTAGGTGCTGCTGGAGGGACGGGAACCGATAGGTTCCCGCGCAGTTGTGGATAACCGACAGCCAGCATGGTGATAAAAGCAATCACATTCGGGATCCAGGCGACACTTTCAAACCTGTGAATCAAAATTCTGTCAGAATCCTGGATGATTTGTGTTGGAGTAGCCCTACCAATGGATAACGCGGTATCCACAGAAAGTGACCTTGAAACCTGTCATTTTTGGTGCAGCACGAGTAATCCCGACATACCACAAGAGATATAATACCAAGGATGACAATACCAAGAGTATCATCAAGGTGAGAAGACAAACTGGCTATCGTTTGTCCACCGATGATACAGTTCAAAATAAGGAAGCCTTCCAAGGAGAAAACATTCAAGACGGCCGGTATGATGGCACCGAAATACCTTGATATTCGTCAGTGAACTACACTGGCAATCGAAAACACGACTCACCCCCACGAGAACCTTGCTTGTACCATAGCTCGCATACCAAGCTTTGGCCCGAACACAGCACTAACATACATTGAGATCCCTGGAAACGCCCAGAGAAGAATAGTAAAACCCACAAGAACGCTGGCAATAAACAGCATCTAGTTGACGGTCATTCACTGCAGATCGAAATTCGGTGAATTATTGGCTTACACTAGGTCAACAATGACGATGATAGCTAAGGAGTCGCGAATTCCCAGGGAAAAAAATGCAGGGCCAGCAGCACCAGTGCTGAATCTGCAGGTGTTAGGTGAATTAGGGAATAGCGGCAGGATCAAGATAGACTTGAAGACGCACGCCAAGAGATTCATGCAAGACGAGAACCAAACGAAAAACAACTGGTACCACCGAGTCTCGAGACGTTCCTCTGCTGGCACTGGCGCAATGCTAATTCGAGTACCAGTAAATAAGTATCATGCAACACCATCTCACTTACCCATGAGTTTCAATTCCATACCGAGAAAGCAACTGAGTGGTACGCCTGAGGATTCCTATGCGATAGCGACTGTCCTCCAGATCATCTCTCGTACGCTCATTAGGGGACACACTGAGCCTGGAATGCCGGTTGGACTCGTCCTGTTTCCGCTCCACTGTGTTAGACTGCATTGCTTGAGCAATAATTGGCCTGCCTCAGCCTGGTCAATTCACGATAGCCCGTCAGTGAGAGTGCCAGTTATGGGGTCCATGCCGCTGAATTGGACCGACTTTCAATCTCGGGTGCCCATTCCTAAATGCTGTTAGTAGGCGAAAGTAAATTAAGTGGGATCCGAAACTTTACGGATTACCACATGGATAATAAAAATAGCATGATCATTAATTGGTCAAGCGAGCGTCTCGATCTGCTTCGATCGGGCGTATCTCTACTCCATGTTCATTCCAATTTATGGGTGCCATGACTTGTCCTTCGTAAACTGGGATTTCAAAAACTATCGTCTCTTGGCGGTGTCAACAGCACCTCGTGTACAGGCTGTTTCCCATAAAAAAAATAACTACAAATAGGCATCCGATTTACTCATCTTTTTCTTGTACCACATTTTCTCGGAACCCCTTGCCAACGCGTAGGCGATAGCCCCCACCACAAACCCTACGTACACTCCAACGTCCCCACTCCCATGCCTCGCCACTGGTCCTACATACCAAGCTTGCGACATGAACGGAACAAGAGCTCCACAGGCGCACACGAAGGCCACAACCGCAGGGATACCGCTAGGTAGAAGAGTATACGAAGCCCAAGTCGTGATGGGATATTGATCCTCAGAAAATGAGGCTCGCCGGAATAACACATGTTCTGTGAGGATTATCGCAGAAAATACTGAGGACCAGTATCCAATGATGTCTAAGGGATCGGCGTGTTAGCGATAGTCACAGATACGCGATATTTAGGATTCGTACTCAGGATGTCAACAAAAGTGGTATAAAACCTTTTAGCACCAATAATGGCCACCGGTATCAGACTTGAAGATGAAAAATGAGCATCACTAGGAGTTCACGATATTCGGAGACACTTACATTCCTTCTGAGATGAGAATGTACACCCATCTAGGCACCGCAGCAAACCATGGAGCGACAGCCATGAAACTAGTGCTGAACGTATACATCGTTGGTGCACAGGCGCTGGGTATGCTGAGAGCCACCAAAGCGGTCAGAAGTTTTCCAAATGCGCCCGTAGGTAGCAACACGCTGTATATCAAGCCACCGACGGAAGAGCTGTTGTTAAATCCTGCATTCCAAGTATCCACGTTAGGAGCTGCGGCTGCGAACGCAGCACCAAGGGTGTGGGCGGTCACCTTTTCAAGAATGTTACGATGACGCTGATAACAGTATATGGTGACTTACACTAGCGGTGAAAAACGCGAGATACGTGTAGAGAAAAATTCTCGCGCTATAAGAATGTCAAGGAGAGTCCGTGGATGGTCTGAGGGAGCTCACGAGGAAGCAGCAGGGCTGTGGTATACACCATAGTCGGGGGTCATGGGACACCAGCTGAGAATGCTAGATGCGAGGATAGACGCAAAAGAGATAATTTCAGCGACAGTTGCTGGAGAGACTGGAGCTGATTGATTGTCGCGTAGTTGTGGATAACCGACAGCCAGCATGGTGATAAAAGCGATCACATTTGGGATCCAGGCAATACTTTCGTACCTGTGGAACGAAATTGGATCAAAATCCTATGTGTAGTACGTGGTTGAGTGATCCCACCAATGAATGATGCGGTATCCACAGAAAGTGACCTTTGAAACTTGTTATTTTGATGCAACACCAACAAATTTGACGTACCACAAGAGATATGATACCTATGATGACAATACCGAGAGTATCATCAAGGCGAGTCGACAGGCTTGCTAGCGTTTGTCCGCCAACAATGCAGTTCAGGATAAGGAAGCCTTGCATAGAGAAGACATTCAAGACTGTCGGTATGATGGCACCGAAATACCTTGATGATCGTCAGCGAATGGCACTGGCAATCGGAGAACAGGTAAATGTGACCCACCCCCATGAGAACCTTGCTTGTACCATAGCTCGCGTACCGATCTTTGGCCCGAAAACAGCACTGTGCATTATCAAGCCCCAGAAACGTTCAGATAATGAGTAAAACTCACAAGAACGCGGGCAACAAGCAAACCCTGGCCATCATTTATTGTACATCGATATTTGTATGAACTATTGGCACTTACACCAGGTCAACGACGACAATGATGATCATAGAGTCATGAACTCCCAGGGCAAAAAATGCAGGTCCCACAGTGCCAGTGCTGAATCTGCAGATGTTACGTGATTTAGCTGAAAGCAAGAATCGAGACAAAACTGAAAACGCACGTCAAGATATTCATGTTGGCAGAAAACCATACGAAAAACATTTGGTACCATCGGGTCTCGAGGCGTTCCTCTGCCGGTATTGGTGCGATGCTGATCCGAGTACCAGGTAGAAATACTTCAGACAGATATCACAATGACACTATATCACTCACCCATGAGTTTCAATTCCATACCGAGAAAGCAACTGAGTGGTACGTCTGAGAAATCCTGTATGGTAGCGATTGTCCTCCAGATCATTGCCCACAGGCTTATCAGAGACCAAATCCGGCGTCACAGATTTGGAGTGGGACTCTGCATGCTTCCGCTCAACCGACTCGGACTGCATTGCGTGAGCGATTAACCTGACAAGTTCCCGCTTGGATGTCCACGTCTTAAGAGTGCAGGCTGGGCCAGCTGTGGTTTTGAAGCGACTTTAATCTTGGAGTATTATTACATAAATATGATCTTGATCTATCTTGATCATGATTCAATATTCATGATGATCCGCGTATGGCGGCCATGATGCCGCCGCTTATGAGTAACCGGAACCCGACAGAACCTATCAAACAGGACCAAGTGGCTCGTAGCCCAGAAACGCAGCAAGTAAACTACATCACCAAAATTACCGAATCCAGACATCACATGATATGTTGACTTTTCTGACACCACCAATTATATATACCCGCGATATCAGACATTTGAAATATCATAGCGACACGCTGACATCAAACTTACCGTCTGTCAGACACAAGTCATCCAGTAGAGTGGCTTTCAGATATATATCAGATACATTCAATGTATTATATAGAGCAATTCTAAGCAAATATGACAAAGTTGAATGAAATAAAAGTAAAGTACCTAAAGGGTGCCATAGCCTTCCTCCATAAGTATGATGTCATCGAGTTCCTCACCATCCTCAGCTATAATCTCGTCCTCCTCGTCATCTCTCAAGATGTCATCTTCAAGTTCGTCATCCCCGGCGTCACCATCTTCGTCGTTGTCGTCATCATCGTCATCGTTGTCGTCGTCCTCTGAGTCTTCGCCATCCTCGTTGTCACTTTCATCAGCTTCGTCATCGCCAGCTACATCCTCACCGCCCTCATTCACACGATCGCCATCAGATTCCTTGGCGATAGCAGCTTCGTCCGTCATTTCAATGTCTTCTTCGGCTTCATTATCTGAGTCTTCGGGAATGTGTCCCTCGCGTTGCAAATGTCGTCCCACTCTCGCATACCCTTGTGACCAACAGCTCCCCCTCGGAATCTCATAAACATGTCCCTATCTACAAACCTAAATATCATGTGTATAGTTAGTAGATAGATAGTGCACGAAATAATGAACATACATGTTCACATAATATAATTCCCAGTCTGGGTCTGCTTGACGCCGACCGATCGTAGGAATAAGAAGCCCTTCGGGACGGCCAAACGCGAAGGCCGGAATAATATGTGCGCCCTGGATCACGCACTCCAGATCAAGGAATCCATATGCGTTGGGGCTTTCGTCCTCGAAGAATTGGAGGCGTTGGAGTCTCTTCGCAGTGAAGCCGGCTGGACTAGCATCTCGTTTGAACCATCTAACGAATAGAAGATCAATTCGTTTTGGACGGGACCGTACTGAATCAGGGGTTTCGTAGTATTCCACATTAACGTGGAATATTTTGATGAGGTGGGCGTACCAGTAAGGATGAGCGCGGTCGTCCTCATGTGACATGACCATGAGGTCAGCACGAGTGCGGGGGTTGATGGAGTCTTGCTCGCGTCGCAGATCGTACGTAGTGTAGTTGACTTGAAGTATACTGTGTTCGAATAGTCTGTTGTCAGTGATGAGAACAGAGTCCCGCTCTGCATCAGAAAAGTTGTGTTTGTCCCCTTCGTACTCAAGACCTTGCAGACGAGCGTACAAGTGGTCTTTGAGGCGAGGAATAAAGTTCTATACCACCGTATTAGATACACATTTTAAAAAAAAATTGAAATGGCAAATAGTACGTGCCTGGACTGCCGGATCATCACCCAGCTCACCCAACCATGCCGTGAGATCGTAAGTCGTGCGGGCAGACTTAGCGATGTGGTAATGTTTTGATGGCGAGGTCCGCACGCGATGACGTATATTGTTACCCTGGCGGGCAGCAAACTGTGCCCGAGCATTGATGACCTTGCTGCAGAGACGTTCAATGGCATCTTGAGTTGCTATGCTTGCTGTCATAGTGGCCTTGGTCTTAGGGGTGCGAGGGTAGCGTCTCTTGAGTCGCCGATGCTCTAGTTCACCCTATAATAGAATTACATACAGTGGCTCAAAAAACTGTCCACATGTTTGCGCTATTTTGACTGTTTACATCATTGTACAAGAATGGATAGGTATTCCCAGGACATCCTGCCATGGCCTGGGAGTACTACATCAGGGCTTCAAAATGAGCCCTTACCCGTGGGAATTGGTGGTCATATGGTGGCACTATGTGGTTTGCAAAACGATGACTCATGTGGACAGTTTTTTGACTCAGATATTTTACATAGGAAATCAGGTATTCTAGTACTTTGTGTGGCCTCCCTTGGCCTTGATTACTGCCTCTATCCTTCTAGGCATACTTTCAATCAACTTCTGACAGTCCTCTGCTGTAATCTGTCCCCACTCTACCACCACTCTCTCCCATAACTCCCATACTCCTTTAGGGGGGTGTTCATAGGCTATAAGCTTCTTTTTGAGTATTCCCCAGAGGTGTTCAATGACATTGACATCAGGGGACTGTGCTGGCCAGTCAAGGAAACTTGAGTGTCCCATTAATCTCTCTGTCTGTTAGAGGCCCCCCCTTCTTTTTCCACACATATACCTTTCCATCTGACCCAATCCTGTTGATTTTAGTCTCATCTGACCATATGACACGCTTCCAGTCCTCTACAGTCCAGTTTTGATGGGCCAGGGCAAAGTCCAGTCTTCTTTTTCTATGACTGATAGAAAGGAGAGGCTTCTTCTTCTTTGTTACAGCCTTGAGGTTGGCTGCCTTGAGAACATTTCTCACAGTTTGTGAAGATACAGGGGTAGTGATGATGGAATTGATGTGATGAGTGACTTGGACAGCATTGTCAGCCTTTCCTGTAGTAATATGCTGAATAATGGCCCTCCTATCAGTAGAGGTGAGTTTGGATGGACGACCTCCACTAGAGTTTTCTTTGTCTGGGTGACATTCTTTGGTGAGCTTGGCCACAGTAGACTTGCATACACCAGTTCTAGATGCTATTTGACGAGCAGAGAGGCCAGCAGTAGAGAGAGAGAGGATGTTATCCCTTTGAGCAGAGGAGATGGCTTTCATGGTGATTATGACTATCATACATGAGACTCCCTTCATTATATAGTGAGAGATAGGTTTAATAATGCCATAATGACACCACATTATAATTTATTTAATAATGGTATGACTTTATGGTGTCATAACCATTAATTTATATAGTTTCAATCTAGCCTCAAAAAACTGTCCACATGAGTCATCATTTTGCAAACCTCATAGTGCCACCATATGACCACCAATTCCCACGGGTAAGGGCTCATTTTGAAGCCCTGATGTAGTACTCCCAGGCCATGGCAGGATGTCCTGGGAATACCTATCCATTCTTGTACAATGATGTAAACAGTCCAAAATAGCGCAAACATGTGGACAGTTTTTTGAGCCACTGTACATTAATAAAAATCAATAAAAATCAAAACTCACTGGCTGCGTGGTGTAGTTATCAGTTGTCCCCCTCAGTCTAATCGTGTTGGGGTAGTCCCCAAGGGCGTGAAACTTATAAGTATTGATATTTAGTTTCTTTACCTTTGGGCGCGACCCTCCCTTCGACTTAGCTAATGCGCCCTGTTTGGCAGCAAGAGCAGCCAGCCGACGC